>JAZBHA010000843.1:0-33483 GCA_037464855.1 Iselma pallidipennis | reverse complement strand
CGAAGTAACTGAACAGATTCTACATAATGATGAATCAATTATTGAACAATCATCGAAATTATCAGCATTAAATTTAGCACATAATCTATTTACAAGTATACCAGTTGTTTTACCATGTTTAGCAGTTAATTTAACACGTCTTAATATGGCATTTAATTCATTACGTTCCATGTCACATATAACAAGTTATCCAAGTTCATTGAAACAATTAGATTTAAGTCATAATCAAATTACATGTTGGCCAAGTTTACCACAAGTTGAAGCACAAGATACAATGGAAATGGCGAATGTGGCTTGTTATGCGAATAATTCGAATATACGTGAGAAATCAACCGGAGGGATGGCAGGTATACTTAATTGTAATTAGACAAAAAATGAGTTTTATTATTATTGTTGTTGTTGTTGTTACTAGTTCGGCGCCAATCAGCTAGATCTGTTCGAAATACAGTTCTCCATTCTGTGTGTTCACATCGACGGCATTTACGTTTAGATAATTTACGAACGTTAATTTTAGCCGATAATCAATTGAATCGAATTCAATTAGCTACTGATGATGATGGAGGAGATGTTTCTAGTATCGAAGATGATGATTTAGAACGGGTAGGTTTAATATGATGATTGTAAACTAAATTTCTATAGATTATTATTGGTTTTCTTTTCTTCTAATCGAACAGAGGAAAGATATTAAAACATATCTTGAAGACGACTTTATTTATGTATCGTTGTCCAAGAATACATCGGTACGTTCGAATTTTCACACTTTACCACCTCGGACCATTATAAAGACATTTTTTGACAATTATTTTACATAAAAATGTTGTTTCTTTGTATTTATTGTTTGTCGTTTTTCTAGAATCCTTCAACTAACAAAGCACGTTTAATGTTTCCAAATCTATCAATGTTGGATATCAGTAATAATAATTTAAAAGAGATTCCAATCAATATTTACGAATTGAATAATCTTTCTGTATTGAATATTAGTGGAAATTTAGGTAAAATTTAACTTTTAAATTTACATTTTAAATTTAAACATTTTCATCTATTTTTAGATATTAGCGAACTCCCACCACAGATGGGTCTACTGTCACGTTTATGGAATCTAAATACTCGTGGTTGTAGTTTACAAGATCCATTAAAATCAATGATTGATAGTAAAAAATATAAAACAATGGATATTATTGGTTATTTGAAATCAGTTTTGGAAGATGCACGACCATATGCACGGATGAAATTAATGATTGTTGGTGTACAAGGTATTGGTAAAACAAGTTTATTAGAACAATTACGACAAGAAGGAATCACTAGGAAACGGCCAGAGGTAGAGTAACCCACTATCATATTATTAGATAAGTGCAAAAGTCCTGTCGGTTCTAATATAGGTAGGTACTTATCCTGTGACCTCGTTTACCATAGATGTCGAGGTGATCATATTTCTCCATTCTTTCTTGTTCCTTGCAAGTTGTTTTGCCTGGTTCCAGCTTCCAAAATTTTTACTATTCCTGCGTTCCATGTCAGTCTCGGTCTCCCTCTCCCATTCCTCTCACCAAATGATCTTCACCTGCCTGTCGTCCTTCATTCTTACCATGTGTCCATACCATCTTCACTATTGTCTGTATTACTCCCCTCACTTCCAGTCTTTGTCTAATATCCACGTTTCTTATTTTATCCTTCTTTGTTACTCCTTCTATTTTCCTTAATATTTTCATCTCACAGACTTCTACTCTACTTCTTATTTTCTCTGTCAATGTCCATAGATATTCATTAGGGCAATAAACAGTATAGGGTTAAATACACCTCCTTGTCTAACTCCTTTCATTGTTTTGTATCTTTCTGTCACTTTCCCCCCGGTACGTACTATATTCTGGGTGTCGCTGTATATAGACCTTTGATTACTTCTATTGTTGTCTTATCTATTTCTTTTGTTCTAAGTATTTCCCATATTTTAGCTCTTGGGACACTGTCAAATGCCTTTTCTAGGTCTATTTCCATAACTTTCTCTGCTATCTGCCTCAATATAAAAATCCAGTCTTGAGTAGCTCTTCCTGTACGGCAGTTCTAATATATGGAACATATATGTACATATATCCGTTGGTATTTATAACTCTTTCCCATCTGTGTTTCAAAGTTCTGACTCGCTATCAATGGTAGTTTCTCTTGATCTTCATTGTCAAATGATCACGATTTCTGATTTGGGAGAGACCTGTACGGATGCAAATCTGTTCGAGCTACGTCTAGGTCTCCGTTTACATCTCTGCCTTATAACATATAGCTCGTTTTTGGAATAATATTTTTGTACAGCACCCACTTTTCATGCCCCATTACAAAGCGATCCAGGAATGGTTCCTATTCCTGTCTAGTTTTCAATGAAGTGCACGTCGCTATTTGCTCTGCACGATTTCTCTTCGACAACAATTCGTAGGGAACCCAAGTATCCCATTGAAACACCATACCATAGTGCGCGTTTTTTGCGTAATGCTGTACACCCAGATATCGGGCAATATCTTCTACCCTTTGTTGTTGTCACCAATTATACCAATATACGCCTTATCAACAAACCGACAGAACTTTTGCACCTACCAAATATATAATTTTTATTTAAATTATTTGAATTAATATTCAAGCATTGGGCAAAACGAATGGGTAATAAAAATATAAATGTGAAAACTTCCCGTGGAACCAACATGTCAACAGTTGGTGTTGATATTGGTGATTGGGTTTATGAGAAAAAAGTTCGAAGTCAATCATCACATGGTCCAGTTATATTTCGTACATGGGATTTTGGTGGACAAAAAGAGTAAATTCAAATACCTAATTCTTATCTTTTTTTATTAATTTTTATTATAATTCTAGATATTATGCTACACATCAATATTTTCTATCGAAACGTAGTTTATATTTAGTTGTTTGGCGTATAACAGATGGTCATCGTGGTATTAATGATATTCTACAATGGTTAGTTAATATACAAGCTCGTGCACCAAATTCACCAGTTATTATTGTTGGTACACATTATGATGTTGTACAAGAATTTAATCCAAATATATCGGAAGAATATCAACAAATTATACGGGATCGTTTTATCAATATTGTTGATGCTGAAAAATGTGGTTTACCACGTGTTTTAGATACAATTGAAATTAGTTGTAAAACACGACATAATATCAAATTATTATGTAATTTAATTTATGATACCGTTTTCAGTTTACGACCACCAGGTTGAAATTTTAATTATTAATTATTTAATAATTAATATATAAAACTGTTGTTTTTTAGGTAGTAAAGAATTATTGTTGGAACAAAAAGTACCAGCTACCTATCTAGCATTAGAAGATGTTGTTAATCATATAGCAGCTGAACGACGAATAAATAATTTAGATCCCGTATTAAATGCTGAACAATATCGTACAATAGTTACAACTGAAATGCAACAACGTTTCAATAAAGTATTTCGTGATTGGGCTGAATTACATCAAGCTACATTATTTCTACATGATAATGGTGTTTTACTACATTACGATGATGCAACATTAAAAGATTTATATTTCTTAGATCCACAATGGTTATGTGATATGTTGGCACATGTTGTAACAATACGTGAAATAAATCCATTTGCACGTACCGGTATTATGAAATTAGATGATTTAAAACATATATTTAAAACGAGTAATATTGGTCCAATGGATAGTAGAGGATATATTGTGAATTTATTAAATAAATTTGAAGTTGCATTAACATGGGATTCACGTACATTATTAATACCATCATTATTACCATCCGAAGAAGATCTTTTAATGGCACAATTATATCCGGGACAATTTCATCCACTTGTTAAAGTCAAAGTACCATTACGATCACGTGGATGGGCTGTACGTAATAAAAAAATTACCGTTTCACCAAAATCAATATTGTATCGTGATCATAGTGCTCCGGGGAAATTTCAAATGAGTTTACCATCAACTAGTAGTACCAGTAATGATCATAAATTCTTAATCATTTTTATCCATAATCTATATGATTTTTTTTTTAATTACAGATGACCCACAAGAAGAGATTAGATATCAAGTGACGAATTGTTCAAATGGTAAATCGATAACAAGATTATTATTGATGTCTTATTTCCCATCAGGATTTTGGTCACGTTTAATATCCAGAATTCTAGCTGATGATAGTATTGTTGATATTATACGGTCATTTTTCATATTACCTAAGGAAATAGCTCAAGATATTGATCTGGTTAAATTATTAGATTTAAAAGCTGAATGGGTACTTTGGCAAACTGGTTTACAATTAAAATATGGTGATATAACTCTATTCCGTATGAAAGAGATTCTGCATAATTCAGCCTCACATTATCGACAATTAAAGTAAGTTTCTTCTGTTTAGATTATCCGTGGAATTCTAAAGAACGTCTTCGTCTCCGACTCCGTCTTCGTCATGACTTTTTGACAATTCATTTGAGCAACTCTTCTTCTTCGTCATCTCCCCACCCATTTGAACTGGACAAACTCAGCCAATAGTAGCCGCTTAGAGTCTTGTGGGCGGAGCCAGCACATCCGTAAAGACGTCCATTAGAATTGCCAAGTCCGTACGAACGTCCACCACCGAAAAAGTCATCAAGCGAAGATGACATTGGAGATGACGGAGACGAAGACGTTCTTTAGAATTCCACGGTATATGTATAATTATTTGTTTTAATAATTGCTTCCTGTTTGTGTAGATTTCGTTTAAAACAGGATGGCATTTGGTGTGATGTTGATCTTCAGAATACTTCCGTACTAGAAATTCATTTTCCTGTTGATTCTTTGGTCGTAAAACCAATAATTGATGAGAATACAAATTTAACAAAATATAAATTAAAAGATGATCTTATAATCAATTCAGCACCCGAATCAACAGCTCAATTATTAGCATTAGCTGTTGATCATGTTGATATTTTATTAGAAGATTGGTATCCAACATTAGGCACTCGATTTGTTCATACATCTGAAGGGAAATTTCTAGTAACTCGTTTAATACCATGTCCACAATGTTTGGTACAATTCTCAGAAATTGAACCGAATTTTCCAAATACACCCAGTGATTTTCCATCGAAACATTTCTTAGATACTATCAATAATCCTGCATCAAATGATTTAGATAATGGCAATAATAATTATAATCAATTACGTCGTATTCGTAAATCACAAGAATCTTATACATCAGAATGTGATAGTGGTGTTGGTCCGGATTCAACGGAATCTAGTCGAATGCCATCAATGGAAGGTCATCCTGGTATGATACAACAACCAGACGAAGCAAATATTAATAATCAAATCTTCTATTCATGGATGGTAGAAGAGTGTATTTTAGCTGCTTATGGTACGAAAACTGTCTCATGTCCTACACATTTCGATATACCATTAACAAGAGTTGCACCGGATATTGTAAGACCTCCATTATTAGATTTGTAGTAAAACTAATTGAATTTCATATTTTGTAGGTATTTCTGGATTTGGGTGAACGTTACATCATCCGTCCGGAAAATATTAAAAAAGGTCGTTTATTAGGTCGCGGGGCGTTCGGTTTTGTTTTTAAAGGTACTTGTAAAGTACGTGGTAGCAATCAAATGGTTGATGTTGCTATGAAAATGTTACAACCCGTTCAACCGGGTCCAAATGCACGGCCATCAGCTTTAATTGCATATAAAGCTGCTCAAGGCAAATGGGATCGTGACCCATTACAATATGCTTGTAAAGCTTATTGTACAGCTAGACAGGAATTGAATATTTTATTATCATTACGCCATCCGAATATTGTACCGTTTGTTGGTGTATGTACGAGTCCTTTGGCTTTAGTATTAGATTTAGCACCACAGGGTGCTCTCGATTTGGTTTTACGCCATTATCGACGATCTGGCGCCAAAGTTGGACCTTATACTCTACAAGCAATAATTCTACAAGTCGCAAAAGCTGTAGAATATCTACATCGTCAACATATTATTTATAGAGATTTAAAATCGGAGAATGTATTAGTTTGGGAAATGCCACCACCATTTGTTGACCAACCTGATCATCCTGTTCATATTAAAGTAGCTGATTATGGTATCAGTCGATTAACATTACCATCTGGTACGAAAGGTTTTGGTGGGACTGAAGGTTTTATGGCACCGGAAATAATGCGCTATAATGGTGAAGAAGAATATACGGAGAAAGTTGATTGTTTTTCATTTGGAATGTTTATTTATGAATTATTAACATTACATCAACCGTTTGAAGGACATGAATCGGTTAAAGAATGTATTTTGGATGGTGGCAGACCACCATTAACATACAGAGTAAATTTATTAATTTTTAATAAAATTTTTTTGCTAATATTGTTTATTTGGTTTTCAGGAAACTTTATATCCAAGTTACTTCTTAGATTTGATGGTTTTGTGTTGGTCACAACAACCAAAAGATCGTCCATCTGCTAGTCAAATAGTTTCAATAGCCAGTGCTCCAGAATTTACACATCTGAGTGATGTTGTTTCACTTAAACATGATGCTCCGGTGATTGCTTCAACTAGTGCCCCTTTAACACACATTACAGGTAAAAATTTACTAATAAAATATTGATTGTTTATTAATTTTTCAATTTTTTTGTGAAAGATGATGGTTTATCTGGTTCGGAAATGTGGTTAATGTGTGCAAATTCACGTGTAGATCTTCTATTAGCAGCCGATAGTGGTTGGTTACAATATCATACAATGGCTTTACCAATTCGTGCAACAGCCACCTGTACTGTAGGCAATGCAATTTGGATTGGAGATTATGTTGGCAATCTTCATGCTTATTCGTAAACAAAATTTAATTTGAAAACTTTTCATGTTTAATTAAATTAATATGGATTTTTAGGGCTAGTGATGGTTATAAATTATTCTCTTATGCTTTAGAAACTGAACCAAATACACAAGTTGAAGCTCTATTATATCTAGCACCATTAAAACGTGTCGCTTGTGCACTATCTAATGGTCGTTTATTTTTAGTAAATTCTGAAATTCTACCAACAACACCAACAGCAGCTGAAGGTACTTTTGTAATGACTGAGCTCGGTTCACAATCAACAATTAATTGTATGTGTTCAGTATTTAAAGATAATGGCATGTACGTACTGAACAAAATTGATCAAAAAGAAACCTAAATTTTTTTAAAATTTATTGTAGAACTTGTGAATTATGGTGTGGTGAATCAAATAGTCAAATTGCTATCTATACAATAAAAGATCAAATTGTTGCTGGACAAGAATCTGTGAATCATTATCAACCATTAATTGAACAAGTTAATGTTATGAATCTAATAGCAACTGATTGTTATGTTTGGTCTTATGTTCATCCTGGTTGTATTATTTATCAATGGGATCAAAAGACAAGAACTATCATTAATAAACTTGATTGTTCGAAATTAGTTCCATGTTCAGAAAGTTTAAAATCAATTGCTATAGAAGAACATCTCAGTCCAACAAATTGCCAAGTAAATTTATTCAACTCTTTTCCCCCCATTAAATTATTATTATTTTTATTATTATTAAAGGTAACAAGTTTGGCAGTTTTAAATGAGGAATTATATATTGGTACAACTTGGGGTTGTGTTATAATAGCGGAACGATCAACATTACGGCCAGTAACAATATTTCGACCATTTGAAGAGGAAGTTAAGGCAATTGTACCATTGGCAATGTGTAAAAGTAATAATGATAATAGTCATAATAATAATAATACACCATTAGTAGCAACAATTGGACGTGGTTATAGAAATTTATTAACAAGATATACAGATGTACCAAGTAATGTTGGTGGTGGTGGTGGTGGTTTAACTAGTCCAATGGCATCCACCAGTAGTACACCATCAACATTGGCGGCTACAATTAAACAAAATGTGTTTGTTTTATTGTGGCGAGCAGAACATTGGAATGCTGTTTGAGATTTCATTTTTTTTTTCTAACTACTTATCATTCCATTTTAAAAGTGATAATTTTAAGATTTTCAACTGATATTATTGTCTTTTATTAATTATTGTAAGTGGAGTTTTTTTTTCTTTCTATAAGTCGACTGTGATTATTTCTTGTCAATTGTATTGTCTTCATTATTTGTTGTTGAGTTATTTATTATAACTTAAAATTAAAACAAAGTTATTGATAAATTTTTTGATGTTTTAATAAAATCTCCCTTTAATCTTCATCAGTCTACGTTTACGTTTTATACACTTTAACTGTGAATTATTGAATCCTCTAAGACAGGGGTGGGCAACCTTATCTAGTACGGGGGCCAAATTATCATTCTGCCTCCGAGTCAGGGGCCGGACCAAATTATTACATAAAAACAAATTAATATTAAATGAATTACAACAAATTGCTATTTCATATTTCATGAATCGGACACATTTCTCTGAAATAGATGAGCGGGCCGGATGAAAACAAGTAAAGGGCCGGATCCGGCCCGCGGCCGGAGGTTGCCCATATGTGCTCTAAGACAAGAGCGGATCTATTATGAAGCCTAAGCTGCAGGGCCTTCGGCCTCGGGGACCCCCGGCTCCTGATTATAACAAAGTAGAATTCAGAAATCATAAGCAATAGCAAGGGGAACAGCATTCTTGGCAAAAGTGAATCAAGGATACTGACGATGTATAATATTAGCTTGCATATCAGTGATACTGGTAGAACAGTAGTCTAGAAAAATGAACAAACTGATCGAATGATTAAGTTTCAGGACCCTCTGCCCTGAAGCTTGAGCTTGGTTATACAGTCTGTTTTTCTATTGGTGTACGTCATTAAGGGGTCCCTTACAAAACATAAGCTTCAAGGTCCCTCAAAGAACATAAGCTTCAGGGCCTCCAAATACCTAGATCCACCACTGGTCTAAGGACGAAATCTTTTGTTGGACACTGAGAAGTTTTGGTGAAAAAATATAGGTTTCGATGGAACTTCTTTCCTGAAGAAGGAAAGAACGAACATAACTGTAACTTTAAAGAAGTAAGTTTTAAAACACCAATTTTTCAAACAGGAAACGGGATCCACTGTTATGATATATCCGTTGGAACACAAAAGAATAGAACTATTATTATTATCTCTGCCATACATAGTAAATAAAAACAAATTTTTGTATTTAAACGACACGTAACTCTATCTGATCCGATTCACCCCACGCTGCTGGGTGAACCGGTTTAATTTTTGGATGACACTTTTTAGGTCTTGATTTAGTAGTATTCCTGTCACTCGCACTTACCTTATTTATTTCTTACATTGTGGATGGAACTAAAACTACCAGCCAGTGCCATATTTACGTATAGGTACAACCTCTGTACCACACTTCCAAATGAACCACATTTCCTAGAAGCTTTTCTAACTTCTTCATAACTTACTGAGGAGCCTCCAGAGAGGGACCTCACATTGTATTGCTCCTCAGATCTCTAATACTCAAGGGACTCCCACATGTTGTGGCTTTGAAGATTTTACTAAAGCTGTATCGCGAGCCGAATAGGGTAGATACATGAGAAGCTGACTCGTTAGCCCATATGAATTACCATTAAGGAAAGGCTCATATTGGAACCCACAAATTTCGAATTGAGTGAGCCTGAGGAGCTACAAAATTATGACTTCAATTGCGTTTAAATTCAATTTTATGGTTTTAGTTTTATTTCAATTATTTCCCTACTTACAATTAGCAAGGTAAAAAAAGTGCGGCGATGTCTGACGAAGCCCCGATACCGAATTGTGTAATAAATTTGAAGCAGTTTCGGGCAGATTTGGAGTAGCTTGTTGAAAAGTTCGGGACAAAATGGCATTTGTGTGTGTGTGACAAACCGCAGACCTGGAGTTTTTGGTCGCGGAGCAGTTGAAATCAAAGAAAATGTGCTTTAAACTTTTGAATCGGATCATGTTTGTACGTGCCATGACATAAGGAGCCGGACGATATGCGACCCAGGGTGAAACAGAAATTTGCTCTTGGTACACTTACGTGCCTATAAAAGAGGACTACACTTGCGTAAGAAATATTAGTATTTTCGTTCGTGTAAGTTAGACTGTTTCTCTCTTTAGAGCAGGAAGGTGGAAAGATAAAATATCTTTTCTACCAGATTCGCCAGATTATGGTCTTGCGGAGACTACCCTCGGCAGCCGAATTTACATAGGCCCAAAAAAGCGTTCTCTTTTATATGCACGCAAGTGTACGCACACTACGATACTTCAGGCAGAGCTGTATACACTCATTGCTTGCCTGACGGATATACGCAGTAGATCTTATAGAGATATACGAATCGTGATTTGTGCGGACAGTCAAGCGGTGTTGCGTGCTTCATCCTTCTAAGTCTGCATATCCAAACTGGTTCAAAACTGTCATGAAACACTGGAGAAACTTGCGGCTCGCAACAGAGTTACCCTGATCTGGGTCCCGGAAAATTGTGGAGTGGTTGGGAACGAGATCGCCGATGGGCTGGCAAGAGAGGCATCGACAGAGAACTATAGTCTGTCCCAGGAATCATGAGCTAAATGGTCAAAAAACATCTGTATGAACCAAAACATTGATGTTGCCGGTAGGGATGTGGTCGAACCACTGGCTCGGTTGAATATGTTCGACTATCACCGACATACGCTTCTAGGTAGTCTCTTCCTAAACATCTGCTACACACCTTCGTTTATACTGAACGTACAGCTTAACTTGAATCACTGTACTTCATTGAAAGTAACCAAACTTTACGTGTGTGTTAGAAAAAGATAGGTACAATAATGAGTGTTCGTATTAGTTCGAAATTTTATGACCATTTAGCTCATGATTCCTGGGACAGACTATACTTTGGGCTGGAACCGGCACTCGGGGTGGTCACTACCACAATAATATCCCTAACCAGTAAGTGGGAAAATAAAGCACACAAAAATTACTAGTTGGAATACTAGAAAGCACGACAGGCAAGGAACTTTATAGTAGGTCCTTCCAGAAAGCTTTCGAAACAGGTTCTTTCATTAAACAAAGCTGATCTAAGAAGAGTGGTAGGAATCCTAACGGGACACTGCCCGTTAAACAAGCATCTCACAATAGTGGGCGTCAGAAATGAGCCCACATGTAGGAAATGTTCATAGGAAGACGAGACAGCGGCTCAAATACTGTGTGAGTGCCCTACTCTTTCTAAGGACGCACCACTAGTTTGGGTTGCCGTTCATAGAACTTCAGGAGGTACAGAGGCTATGTATTGGGGACGTTCTGGACTTCATCAAAGGCTCAGGCTTGTAGGGAACTCTGAACTTTGAGAACTGGGGTATTACATGCGACAATCGGATTCTAATTGTAAGTATAACTGGGGAGACCCAGTAAACTGTTTTACAGACTACATAACACTGGTAAGAAACACGTAGTCGTCTCGAACGCCTTTTAAACAGTTTGTAGAAAAATTCATGACATAGTTGCTTTGGTGTGTGCGTGTGTGCTTATGACTAGTCGCGGACTTCGAGTTTTCAGTTAAAGTGCTACCACCGATTTCACTGCCGTTACTTTTCTCATTTCCCGCGGTTTTCCCTGGTCTGCCTGAAGTCGCTATGAGCTAATTCTAAAGACTAATGCCAGGCGCGTTTGCCCTGTAATTGTTTTCAAAAAAATTAGTAGATTATTATTATTATTTCAATAAGCTAATATCGAACGATGAGTTTACACTTGTTTCAAATTATATTTGAGTTTAACGAGCTGTTGGATTTCCGGCGAATCGAAAAATGGAGAATTAAATTCTGCGAACAAACACTTTTGTCCCAATTTTCTATGTAGATTATTATTAACATGCATTCACTAGATACTTTCGTAATCTTCAATAGATATGAGTCAAACTTACTAAAAAACAACTAAAATTCCGATGGCTTAATAATTGTTCTAATCATTCGATTATGTGAAATGTATGAGGCAAAATCAAATGAATTAATTTCTATGTTCTTGTGCAAAGTTTCTTTGAATAAATTTTTTTATACGGGTTTCAATTTCTCTAATAACCCATTTAAAATCTACTATTAAAATCTGCATAGGACATTGTAATGAAACGGTTGCATAAAGAACAATTTTATAGGGTTATCTGTTGTCAGATTTAACGGCCTGTCGCCCTTTTATAATTCATTATTCATCAATTCATACGAATATATTGATAAAAACCTGAACTGTTATATCCGCATCATCAACCCAGCCAGCCAGTACCAATAAAGACAATGTTTAAGACAAATTAGCCTAACTGTAATGTGTAATAATAGGGTGACGTAGGGTATTAGTGAATATGTTAGAGAGAATCACCACCACTGATGTTGCCTGCAATCATTGGGCCCGCATTTACGTAAGAGGAAAAAGAAAGAATTATATTAATAGATAGATAGAACGAGAACAGGCTTACAATAGTTAGTGTGTGTGTATATATGCGAGAATAATCGGAGAGGGGCCAGGAGATATTAGCCCTTACCGGGTCGGCGGCAGGCAACAGAGGCAACGTCGACGGCGGCGACGGCATAAAGCGACGCTCGCCTCTTTTGATTCGCGGATTAATTGAAATACCTCACATTCCACGGGTTCGACTATGGTTGTATATATATACGTTGTAACGAAAGCCTCCCCGGAAAACGACTAGGGTGAACCATTGAAGGAAGATAGAGATAGGAGAGTATCCGTCTGGATCATCGACTACAAAGTATGAACTCTCTCTCTGTGAAGCTGGGATAGGTGGATTTATGCAGAATTATTGTTCAGCTTATGATGATATTAGGTGCACCCACCTACACATTTTATTCATAGATTTGAAAAAAATCTCCTTAATTACTTTAACGTAATAACATAATAGTGGAGGTATTGGTGCATGAAATGAACAACCACAATTGCTTAATATATCATCGTTAATAATAATGCAAATTATTTATTAAAGTATTTGACAAAGGAGAACGCATTGTATAAAATACATAATATATTATTTTATGACTAGTTATGACCCTTGCTCGACAAACCCTTGACGGCCGTCAACTACTACAACTACCTACCACCCCTTTGATAACTTTACAAAACGAGCCAACTCTAGTGGCGTCTATATATACATATTTCGCGCTACATTGAATAACAAACAGCCACCCTTAATTTAATTATTTGTATGATTTTATAATTTAATATGCGCCAAATAACAAATATGTACGTATTTGATCAAATTACCATCGTTATCTGTTTACTCTTCTGCTATTTAATATTATATTGATTGTATTAATTAAACAACAATTACTACGTTTTGGTTATAAAACAATATTGGGTTGTTTGGACATTTGTTTTATTAATTTTTTTTTGTTGACGTTTCGCTCTTATATTGTAGCTTCTTGAGAGTTACAAAAACAATATACCTACCTGAAAAACATTATGAAATTGGCCACTTTATCCATTATATTGGGTATTTAGCAATTGAAAATCAATTTCCATATCTTTGTGTAAAAAAACCTAATTTGATATGAAACAACTGCTGTGTATTTCAATTAGGGTTTCTTTCTTATTTTCTGATCCTTTTGTCCTTTTTTTTTTATTTCATTTCATTCTTATTTTAATCACTTTGAAACATAAAATGATTTAATAAACGTTAATGTTTCTGGCAGGCGTATTGAGTTAAGTCGTCGGCTAATTAATTTCTTAACTAGAATTTTCAACGTTTAAGATATTATATAACAAGTAAATTACCAATAAACTTGTCCGATGGATGATGCTGCTGCTAAATTAGCTTCTCGATCAATAAACGTTGTCTGCAGTCGTAGTAGTAGAGTGAAATTAGCTCTCGACTTATTATTACACAACCCCACCATACTCGTCATGATCATTATGATTATGATTATTATTATCACTAATAACCACCCCCGTTAAATTTTACAGAAGAAAGACTAATTGATCTTATGATGATACCAGCTACAAATCCTTCATGCTTTATAGTCTATATGGGAACAATTTAATAACATCATTATTTGTAATTGATAACGTTATTGAGCTTTGGTTGTGTAGATATGTCACAACAATTGAAGGAACATTTCTCGATTTCCGTCAACACAAAAGATTTGAATAATTGGCCAATGAATAAGGAATATTTTTAATCGATTTTAACGTCATCGTTATCAACAGGGTGATTAATTAATGATATCTAAAATGACGCACAGATATAATACCTTATCTTGAAGATACAACTGATAATGCAACGAAATATAACAAAATTATCTGTAGTTTTGGGTTAGATTGAAACAGAATGGAACCTTTCGTTATTTTCACAATAGCTTATTGTATACTTATATTATTTTTATTGATGTTATATGAGATCAGAAGACGTAAAGTGGTGTCACTTTTAAATAAAGGTAACATACTTCAATACTTTTTTTATAGTATTATCTGAAATAAAACACTTTTAGGCTATTATTTCCTAGAAGAATATGTAACTCTCAAAAGGAAGAATTATATTCCTGTACCTCCTGAAGACGTGGACGCACGTAAATATATTACCAAGAAATAATGTTGCAATTTTTAACAAATTGTTTTTTCAGGTGATCCTAGAAACCCTATTCTGCTTCGGTATCCTATAAGGGTATAATTTCACTTCAAAAATTGCATGTAATCTTACATTAATCAATTATTGTAACTTTTGTGGTTATTACATAAAAAAGTTTAATATCTGTTGAATTTATTATTTCTTCAGAATGGCCCTTATACGTACCTATATTGTATTTTCAAACAAAGTAACAAAATAATTTCTTAATAATAATTAGAATTTCGCAATTTTTATTGTCAGAAGCATAGCAGGAGCGGTTGAGCCTGCCGTGATGCGTAACCATTTATGTACGATCAACCTTGTAAAACAAATTACAATAAAATCGTCTTATTATCAAAAAATTTGGTTAAACGAACAAATTCTGCAATAAGTAACTTACTGTTTGTTAATATATTAACATCAATTGTTGCGTCGATAGCACAATTGGTAGTGCATTCAACTGGTAATTGAAAGATTCAGAGTTCAGGTCCCGATCCAGGCACAACTTTTTTCGAATCTATTTCGATGAAATTAGCCTAAATTTTCAAAAATTTAATATTCGAACATTTGCACTGTGGATTTTCATTGATGGAAAACTAAAATTGATGCAAGCAAGTGAACCTGGAAATGATTATGGCGAAAATAAAATTCTTCAAAAATTTGCATCTTCTATCGTAATTCAAATACATACAATAGACTTTCGAAATATCGGCATCTTAAATATCTGTAACTCGAGCTAACGGCACCTGCCTAAATACCACGCCGACCAAAAAAAACCTTCAGTGCATTACTAAAGTATACGTATTTTTAGTCTTTTGTGTTCATTTTTATACAGAAGTATGCATATACAGTAAAACTTCGCTAATCCTGACTAATTAATGCACGGGGCAATCCGGATTGTTGAAGCATCCGGATTACTTCAACATATTGAACCACACATATTATTTTATATATTTTGGATTTTGGCGCTATGGTATTTCTCTTCGTATCATCGGTATTTACGGAGAAAATCGAAAAAATTTTTCACTATGTTCATTATCCGGATTACAGTATCAATAAATGGCGAAGCAAATTGGTCCGGATTACTGGGAGTTTCGGACTACGGAACGTCCGGATTAGCGAAGTTTTACTGTATGTTTATGTTCTTTTTTTAATAAAATATTTGCGTTTTGTTATACGAAATTAATAGAATAGCATTATCAATTATCAGTCTTTCTGTATTTCATTTCTACAATTAATATATCAAAAACAAAAAACAAACTTCCAAAATAACGGAAAAATCGAAATATCGACACCACCAATTCCCCCACGGTGCCGTTATTTAGAAAGTTCTACCGTTTTAAGCTGTTTATACTCTTGGTGTGTTATGGTTTTATATTAGGAACTATTCCCTCTGTTCACATAAACTGAAAAGAGGTGATAAACAATGAATTTTCTTGTTCTAATTACTGTTTCTCCTGGAAGAGGTTGGTTATCGTCTAGCACTTCTAGCAGATGCATTTGTGTCTTATTTCAGTTTCTCTGCAGTTAGAATCTCTTACCAACGACGCATTTCGTTCCGCCAATATATCGTATCAACAACAAGAGACAATAAAAACTGAGTAAAATGAGGGGTACCGACGATCCTTTCACAAAATAAAATAGTCATTCGCTTCGCTTTTATTAAAAGTCAAGCGTGCGCATATTGGCTGGGGGTCGTTCGTCGGTTCGTTCGTTCGTATTCTGTTTGGTGTTCTTGTTGATCCTGTCGCCAATCTCCCGGCCGTTGCTGCTGATACTGTGTTGTTGCCACCCACTCAAGTCCCCATTTACCTCCTCACTCTTCTTTCGAAATTCCTGCATAGCTCTCTTTTACCGTCAGCATCACCCATCCACCCTCAATTTCTCTCCACTGGGCTACATTACGGACATCGTCTCTTTATACTTGAACTGCTTCTTATTTAACCAATTTATGTCATACGGACGACTGTTTGAAACTGTGTGTTCGCTTGTTAAATATTTATTGTCCTGCCTTTTGTTCTCTTATTGTTAGATGCCCGGCAGTTAAGCAACGGATAGATGCTGTAATTACTAAATACAGTCCGGTTATTTTATAAAGAAACTTTTTAATAATGAATCAGTGTTAAAATCAAAAACTGTCTCCAAACAAGATATTAAATTAGTACCTATCTATCTATTCTAATGATATCAAGCTAACGGACATATCAATATAATCTGAAGAGCGGATTTAGCACCGGTCCTTGACTTGCTTTCAGATTTGCCGACAAATGGTATTAACATAGTCAATCATGTCGCAGGACAAACGAAAGCATAGAACGGATGATGATCATCATCATCATCATCGTTGTAGTCATCATCCCCTAGTTGAGCCACACCACCCTTCGTCGAGAGGCCTCTTGATATATGACAGTTTATATCGCAACGACACACACACACACAGACAGATACGGCTCGTTACGTTATGAAAACAATATGAATTCCAACCGCATTTTTCCCCGGATCCGTTTGATGTGTAATTACTTTTTTAAGCGCAGCACCCTGTTTTGCTTTTATTTGATTCTGGTATTTATTTATTGCTTCTCAACTGGCGGAATATTACTACTAATATTCGACTGGCATTGTTAGAGACGAGATTTATTTTCGAGATGTTTGTGTTACATCGACGTTCCGGAACGAAAATTATTGCGATTTTTAACTGGTATTTATTGAGAAATTGATACATCCATGGGGAAATTGTAAAAAAACAACACAAATTTTTGAAGATAATAAATCAGTAAATTGTTCCATATTTTTCTAACATTCGAGCAAACGATGCACGAATAACATTTATAATTAGGGTGGACGTTATCTTCCGTGGCTAATCATAAATAATAAAATTAATAATATTCTAGATCATATATTATAACTATCATAAATGTATGGATATAATAATATATCTCCACCTATTTTTGATATAAAATCAGCTTTCCCACACACATTTCGGCCTATTTTCATTTTATAGGTTTCAGGTACAATAATTCAATCTGAAGGTTGTTTATTTTAGAAAAGTGCGCGAAGCAATGAGGACAATTTTATAGGTAAGTCAACACACAACAACGTTTTTTTTTTGTTTAAAGAATGTATTTAAAATCAGATATGTTATAAATATATCTTACAAACTAACATAACGTTGAAGAAAACATCTATAAATGTAGATTAAGTTTTTGGCTTTTTTTGTTGTATTTCGTTAAAAATTTCTTCTACCAATTCACACATATTTACAAAAATTAGACAAATTTTCTTTGAATTATTCTTCCAATTTTCCAACAAGAAACTTTCACGTATCAGTACTCGAACTGTTTGTATCTTGTACGTCTGGATGGGATTCGTCGAGCAATAATTGTTGTTGTTTGAGAACGGCTAGACGTTGATGGGTTAATTCTAGATGATGTTTCCGCCATTTGATGCGTCTATTTTGAAACCATACTTTCACCTATACCATAATAGAAATTTCATTAAATTTCCATATAAATTGATGTTTTTTTTCAATACTTACTTGAGCTTCAGTTAGTTGTAAGGTATGGGCTAAATAAAGTCTTTCCGGTCCGACCATATATTGTTGTCTTTCGAATTCCGCTTCAAGACGTTCCAATTGTTCGGGGGTGAAAATTGTTCGAACCCGTTTACCTTTACAGCTTTTTTTGTTTTGCATTACCGACGATGAGAGATGTTTTAATCCACGAACTGAAATTTTTTCATTATTCTATCAAAGTTCATTATAAACGTACTTATTATTGCAATTTAGGCAACAAAATAATAGCTCTATTGAGTATATTGAATTATATGTCTCTTGTTAGTTAACCAACCAATCATGAAGGCAAACATTCATGGAATTTCTGGAGCAAAGCTTAGCGGCTTATGTTAATGAAGTAATTAATTCCCGTAATACTCACGCGTAAATCGACACCGCCCCCAATTTAACTAGGTACGTGTAATATGAATAAACAATACCCGATACCATAATCTTTGTTCAACTTACCAGTTTGTCTTTGCGGGCAACCATGTCCAACAGTATAATGTCCTGTCGTCACGCCAACTACTGCAGAACTATGACGTACCGGAAGTTGTAATCGGTTACATGTTGACACTAGAGAACGATCAGTTCCTGATGGATGAACACTCAAATTAACAGCTCCGGGGTGATCATCAGATAGATTATTATCATTTTTCAAACCCAATATTGCAGCAATTGTAAATGATTTATTATTACTTGTAGCTGATGAATTACTACGACAACGTGCATCTTCTTCTTGTTGTTGAGATAAATCATCACCACAAGGTGGATTATTATTTGATGTGATATTTTCAGGATCGTTGAGTTGTTGTTCTTCTAATTGATGATAACTCAAAAAATGTGAAAGTGATGTTGAATAGTTGTAATGATGAAGCATTCTTTTCGAATTATAACTTGTCGTATAGGAAATTAATCGGATTTAATCACATTTTTTTTTCGTTATAATGGGATGTTGAGACACATGGAGATGTTTTCAGCATTAAAGTACTGTTCTGAAATTTTTGAAACTTATTTTAAGAAAAAATGAAAAAACGCAAAGAGGACGACATAGGCATACAAATTTGGTCGAAATGTTTGTTTTGGAAAAACCTAGTTTTTACTGTTTGACTATCTAGGTTTAATGAACAAATATTTAAGATTTGATCAATTGATCGTTTTAAAACCGGGAAATTTTCTGCTTTTAAGATCCTTCAGGTTATTCACAATGATGTAGTACCCGTTATAATAAATTAACCATTAATACGAGTTGTCAATTTCACATTTTTTAATTAAAGAAGAATCGATTTACCCTTAAACAGAACTTCACAAATGGTTATTTATTCACAATCACTATCGTCACCAATTAAAAAGGCACCCCATCCGCATAGACTTATGCCAAAAAAACCAATTATGGAATAGTTTATTTTTGTATAATGTTAGTCTGCAATTGTTAACTCTCACTGAATAATAATAGCAACACTTGAACAACACAGTAATGTTTGTTTATCCCTCTTGGAACAGGTAGGTAGGTAATGGGTGTATGTACCTACTATGTGATGATTAAGTATATTAGTGAAATGAAGCCAGTTTGTTTGGTGAGACTAAGGTCGGTAATCTCAGCCTATGATATCACTGACACAAAGTATAGTTGTTCCGGTGCTCATCATTGAACCCCCGCCAACTATATAGGGGGTGGGTTTTGTTCGACGGACACACCCCCGTCACCGTTTTAAGCGACCTCAATTCACATTCAACCTGGATTATATTCGTATGTTATCAATATGATTAAATATAAAGCGAAAAACGGAATTCATGGTAAAGGGAAAAAATGTCATTAAACCAAATCCAAATTTTAGAGTCTTGTACCTTTTAATACAAATTTAGAAGACCTGAAATTTGTTGGAAACAATAAAATTATCAACTTCTTAATTAAAATCGTTTATCAATAAAATTATCGATCTGCATAGATTCAATAAAAAAATATTCATAAGATTTAATAGATTTCTTATACAACTTTTTTCTCGCTTTGAAAAATGGCAATATAATCTGTGTTATACATATATGTTTTTGTGGTTGGTTTTGATAGTCAGTTAAGCAGGGATTGGAGATTCGTATGGGGTTGTAAACTCCGCCCCCGTATCATCTTCATCGTTATGCGCATGTACTGATATTTGTTTTGGGGGTCGCAGGTACGCCCCCGAATTCATATTTCATCATATATGTATGTATAACTTTAACCCCTTCATCATATTATACCATCATTATCTTTTGTGTAATATATGTAGCTATATATAAGTTAATTTCTACCCCCTTTTTCTATTTTATTATATCTACTTTCCTGTATATCTACATATAGATATAATAATTTCATCAGATTTTCAACTATATATGAACTATCAGTCTATATCTCTCATAATTACAATTATTGTGGTTGGAAAACAGCATTTATTTGCGAGATTTTTTTTCACTTTTATTAACCCCTAATCCCTTATTTCCACAATATTCATAAATACATAACCTTTCTCAGTGGCGGATTTAGCCTTCAAAGGGCCCGAAGCGTTACAGATTTTTGGATCCCCATTAATACAATAATACGAGTCAAGAATACAAAAGCGGGCGCCTGAAATGATTCTTTCATTTTTAATTGTTAATTTTTTTAAGAAGGTCTGCAACAATATGTAAAATACGAATTTTTATTGTCATGTGGGGCCCGAGACGGCCGCCTCCACCGCCTGTGCGTAAATCCGCTACTAACTTTTCTTTATATACCTTACATTTCATAAAATAAATGAATCTTTTAATCTTTCATTATGAAACATAATTAAAACGATCTAACTGACCATGTCGCTGGCCTGAAGAGGATTACATTCATTATTTGTGTATCCAACACCCTAATGACAGGTAACATTCACCTATTAATTAGTATTGTCTGTCCATGTATGTTGTATCGACAGTTACACATTTAAGTAGCTTATTTATTTTTTTTTTTTTGATAAAGTTAATTAAACATGAACGATTAAAGAAAAAAAATGATGAAGGGGTGGCAGGGGGCAAATATATATAAAAATCTCTTATTGAAACAATTTATCAGCTTGTTAGGAGGAGGGCGGGAGGGAGGTTAATTTCCTGTTTTAGATAAAATGTTTCTGACAAGTATTTTTTCGTTGATTTCCGAACATGACACTTCGATAATGGGTTGATGGTTGAGTGCGCAATTCTGAGGGGGTTGAGGCGGCCTATATATATAAATATAAATAAACACGACTCTTAATAGCACAACTGTATTTAGTAGTAGATTGATTGTATAAGACTGTACTGTATATATATTTTAGTCAGGAGACGACGGTGAGTCTAAAAAGCTAAATTGTAATTTTAATCCAGCTAAAATACATATTTTTTATTTGCGTTTTTCATTATTGTCATAATTTTTTAATCTATTAGCTGTTTTTAAATTAATTAAGTGTATCCATCAGTTTATAAATAATTTGTAGACCTGTGATTGAAATTGGTGGATGCGCCGGGATAGACAACCAGTAAGCATTTTACGCGAACAATTTGTGAAATTTCTTTAATTTTTAAAACTTTTCCCAAAAATATAAGCGGAATTTTAGGATCTTCCATTATTTTACAATAAAATTAAAAGAATAAAATACAATTTTCTGAAAAAAAAAACAGTTAATTGCATGACTTATAAATTTGAGTTTGACACGATTTTCTAAATAGACGCATTTAAGTCAGGTATTAATTACACGGATGTTTAAATGGCAAACACACTCCTGAATCCATCCGTATAAGTGTAAAGCATTTAAGTGGGATAATCTCTCGAATGAGGCAACAATCAGGGGCCAGACGCTGTCGTGGTGGTGGTGGTGGTGGTGGTGGTGAATGCCGTCGTTTACCCTCTGGCATTCCTCCTCACAGCCGGTAGCCGAGAGTATTTCATTGTAGCAATGCTCGGCAGGGGGGAGGGATCTCTCTTCTAGACTTCAATAAAGCTTATCCATTTATCACAGCTAATAATTTGCTTCTTTCCATAGAAAATATGACCACATTCACGTTCTTCATTATATGCGTTGTTGCTCTAGCCGTACTCATATTGGATGTTCAGGCTGTTTTCCTACCCAGACGAGTAAGTTATTTTTATTTTTCATTCAAACTAATTAATGAGTAATATGTTATTTGAATATAGCTAGATTTCAATATGAGGGACAAAGTAATAAGTCCGAAAAAACGACCATTTTGTAATGCTTTTACTGGTAAGTTGGATCGAAAAAATTAGACTAAAATCTAATCGCAAAATGCTTTAATTGCTTTGTTGAATGGTTGATTTCAGGATGTGGTCGTAAGCGTTCCAACTTGCCAGCATTAACCGACCAAGGCCAAGTAATTGAAGAATCTATCGGTAGTCTATTGGAATTGAGTGCTGAACCGGCTATTGAAGATCTATCACGGCAAATAATGTCCGAAGCGAAATTATGGGAAACAATTCAGGAAGCTAACTTGGAATTGAATCGACGCAAACAAGAATCTGGTGAGAGTTCAGAAGAGGACGTTGCTGTACCAGCTAGAAGTGCTACAGCGTCCTGTGCTCTGCCACCCTGTTACATTTAAAAATAAAAATTCATAAATAATAATAATAATAATAAAAATTTCAAACATATTTACCATTTATACGTAAATAAATTACATAAAATTGTAATTTATACAAACATTAATTCATATAAATTTGACTATACATCGATAAAAATGCAAATTTATATTAAAAAAAAATATCATGAATAAAACATACATGTACACAAAATTCTATTATTGTTTATCCTCCCCCGCTTTTTTTACATAAAGAAGAACTCATATAAAATTAATGGAGAAATTATATTTAAACATAGGTATATCAATACATATTTTGATAAAAGCTTTGTTTCTTGAGCTTAGCCCATCGACGCCATCTAATGAGTAGGGTAGACAAGCTCAATAGAAATTTCAATTTTAGCTCAAGTGCAAAGCTTTCGCAAACTTCCAGTAATAATCAGTTGGATTCAAACGATCTTTATGAGCCATATCTCACAGCTACGGAGACGTCGCCAGCAAAATCCTTGTGGCTACTCTTGGCATCTGTAGGTGGCCAAAACAGAGTAGCTAAAGGAGACACCAAACAGGGCCGGACCGATTAATTATGGCGCCTGAGCCAAGTCTCCACAGGGGGGGGGACTTTTAAAACTTTGTATCTTTACTATGTCTCCAAGAACGACGCCGTCTAAAATTTAGTATCGCTAGTATATCTCATTTTGGCGCCTCACCTATGACGCCAGAATTGCAGGAATACGTGAGAAATGTTCGATCTATGTACTATTCGTTTTCTTGGTAGTGTTGACAATGTGGCGACGTAGCCAACAGCAGTAGAGATCGGCGATTGGACTGGCGGCGCTTCTAAATTGGCCACGTAGCCAAGCCGTCGCCAGGTCAGATACCCGTCATAAGATTGCATACAGGATTTTGTAAGCGATGGTGTGGTCAGACAAACATAGGAGCAAAAGAAATGGCAATCGCTCATACATGACTGGGAAGCGAGATAAAAGCACGACGATTGCTCTCTTCACATGTTGTGGACGATAGTGGGACAATGTATTAGCATCGTCGTTATCGTACACATGCTAGCACGGGAACTGATAGGAGGGGAGTCAATATGCTGCTATCTCGCTCCAATTCATGTATGAGCGATTGCTATTTCTTTTGCTCCTGTGCTCGTCTGACCATAGCATTGCTTTCAACGTCCTGTATATTCTGTTAAAATCAATCCAAACGAAAATCTACATCTTCATCTTCTCCCCAACCATTTGCAGCTGACAAACTCGGCCAATAGTGGATAAGTTCACATAGTAAAGAACAGAGATATCAATTTGCGATAGGAACAAGGCTAGATATATGATTTATAAATGTCCAGCTAAGCTTACTTGCCTGCTTATGGATACCCATCATAGAGTAACAAGAAGATAAAGATGAAGAGTTGAGTTTGAATCCAACTGAATAACAATAGTTCTTCAAAACACCGCGTTCTCTATGGGCCATGGTCACTCCCCACTCAAATGGTAGAAAATGATGCCATTTTTCCTAACAGATATTATGAACTTGAACCATCTGAATTGAAAGGGCGCCTATACTTCTAACGTATAGAGGATACTATTTGTTTTGAGCATTATTAGGGATACGTTGACAATGCTCAGTAGTACCCTCTAGACGTTAAAAGTATAACCGCTCTTTTAATCCAGATGGTTCAAGTCCATAATATCTGGTGGAAAAATTGCGTTTTCTACCATTTGAGTGGGGGTGCACATAGCCCATTGTTTTCAAAAAGAGATGGAAAGAAAACTAAATACTCGCTTATAATGGACTTCACGGGGAGGTTCATTATAACCGGATATTCATCTTATCCGAAATTGGTTGACACACGTTACAATACACGGCAGTTCAATCGGGACCTGGCATTCCGTCCATTATAAGTGGGTTCCACTGTATACCTTGAATTGAAACTCTCCATTCATGGTGGTAGTCCTTTCCATTCAAATATTAACAGGACAAAAATTAATAAAAATCATTATTTTTATAAATCCTTTAATATCCAGCCAAACAAAACACAAAAATACATTTTATACTAAATATAATTTATTTTTTTGATTTTATTTTATTAAGATGCTGTTTCATGTTTGTTGTTATCAATCAGTTCTTTAGAAACTTCCATTGATGTAGTATCGAAAACATTATTATTATGTTGTTGAAAATAAGGATTTCTTGTTCGTGCCAACCATAATTCTAAACGTAAACTAGGATCCAATGCTAATGGTAATGATGGTTCTGAATTACGTTTTTTCAAATAATTAAAACAACATGTTCGAAAATGACGAGTACCACAAGCTGATTGACATTCTGTACCACAAGATGTACACGATTGAACTTCACCCCAGACAACTCCAGCTACCCCCAAAAATGACAAAAAAAAAAAATTAATAAAGCTACACACATGCATAATATTCTATTAAATTCAAGATTTTTCTATAACTTACCAATAACTAACAGCACAACAAACAGATTTTTATTCATGATAATTGTTGATGTTCTTCTATTGCGTTAACAACATGAAATGCAAAGAAGAACCATCAAAGCCGGGCTCTTATATTAAGAAGCATCAGCCCCCTGTATTGGGTGGGGGTGGGATAACTTCATTTTATCTTATCATCAGATACGCGTGAAATACCCTATTTACTAAACCAATCACAGTATCAATTCCCCGACTTTTTTCAAAGGAAAAACTTTTCACTTGAAAATTACTTGATCGGTTTACGATAAAGTTGATTTTGAATTTAAAATCAAAGACGTGTCGTTCATTTTTAACAGCAAAATATATACAAAAAAATATCAATTCCAATTTGGTAAAACAATTTTATTTAAAAACAAATTGAATTTAAAAAGATACGAGTACAAGAAAATAGGAAAAGTCGACCTAAAAGAATTAATGATAATTTTAAAAATGTATTTGATGTAATTGCGATTCACCGAATCACAACAACCATCAAAAAAAAGATTTATTATATCGATAGATGATAAAAATTATTAATGTCGGGCCCTATCAAAATAAATTATGTTTACGTGCGTCCCTTTAAGCAATAAAATAACATCAATGTGGGTTTATTCATAAATTTATCAGAACTAAAAATAGTTGTTTATTATTAACAGCAAATTAACGTTTCTTCTTTTTCTTGTTGAAAATTTCCAAATCCATACTGACTAAAGGATTACTTTTCTTCGACTTAAAAAAAAAACCAGAAACAAATTATTCTCACCATCTGTTATAGACCCCTGTCACACGGCCAAAATAAATTGTAATTTAACCAAGATCACAGTTATCTTGGTTCTCAATTTGCCGTATGGCAGCACACAATATTCAATTAATGAGCGGTGAAACTTTATTTAGTAAATTGGCTGTTCAGAACCAAGAATTATACACAACACACCAATATTACAATTTGTATTGACCTTGTCGTTAAATTACAATTTATTTTGGCCGTGTGACAGGAGTCTTACTCCATATAATAAATTACCTGATAAATTTCAAATGAATTATCAGATATTTTCTGATAATTCCGTTTACGTTTCTTCTTCGAAATGCTTGTTAAACTTTTCAATGTTGGCGGCACTATATATTCAGGGACATCAGCTAAATGCTGTTGAATTCGTACAGTATGTAGTGCTTTATCATGACGTAATACTTGTAAATCGGTTGGATTATCATCAAAATATGCCTAGAAACACAGGGTTTAATTACAATTTAGTATCAAAAATTACTATGAAAAAAGTACTTTAAGTTTTTGACAATTAAAGATTTCTTGTTTAATCTCTTTTAAACGTGCTTCACGAACAGCAATTCGTGTGACAGCCCTCCAAGCATCTTTGGCTCTATACCGGAACGGTTCCACTTCTTCTAATTTAAACTGATATGCCCTAAAATAATTACAATATTTAATATTTGTAAGATCTTCGTAATACGAGAAATTTACTTGAAAATTGATATATCATCTTGTCCTGATTTTAAACGACTTTCCACATTATCCATTAATGGTTTTTCTTTGATACTAACAAATGATAAAACACTTCCCTAAAATTAGTAAGTAAAAAATCTGTACAATAGAAATTTAATTAAAAAAGGGACATTACTTGATTATTGCCACGAGCTGTTCTACCAGCTCTATGAATATATGAATCAACATCTACTGGAAAATCAAAATTAATCACATTTGCAACATATTGAAAATCTATTCCACGAGAAACGCCACTTTCTTTATCTTTTTTCCGTTTAGATTTACGTTCATTTTTATCACTTTTCAAATTGATTGGTTCATCTAAAGCTTTCTCATCTGAGGCAATAATAATTTCATAGATACCACTATTGAATTGATTAACTGAATGACAACGAATTTTTGCTGGAAGTTCTGAATTTAAAACACATGTCCGGATAGCAAACTGTTCCAAAAATAATTTAATTCTAAAAACATAAGATTAAATTTTAAAAATTTTTCCAACCGATTTCGATACACTTCTTACTTGTAGCATTTATCAACCGTATTAACAAAAATAATTGTTTTGCCTCGTATTAAATGAAGTTTTAATAAAGCATATAAAATTGTCGCTTTATCCATTTCTTCAGCTAACAAATGATAATGAGTCAATTGACTGGATGGTGCTAATTCCGGTTCTTCTAATCTTAATGTAACCGGATTATGAAGGACTAAACTTTTTAAATTTCTAACATCTTCACTTAATGTTGCTGAAGCTAAAATTGCTTGATAGATTTTCGGCAAATATCTACAAAAAATCATTAATTTTGATTTGTAATTAATTACAATTAGAAAAAAAATAGAAAATTACGTCATTAATTCTTTAATTTCATCTTCATAACCGAATGAAAACACTAAATCAGCTTCATCAATTACAATTAATTCCACCGATTTTCTCAAATCTAAATTGCCAGCTCTGATATGTTTCAATGTTCGTCCTGGTGTACCAACAATAATATCAGGTTTTTCAACTAATAACGGTTTCTGTTCATTTAAATCAACTGGTGGTGCTATATCGATAACACGTACTTCTCTTGAACACTTTATAGTTAAACCTTTGATTACATCACATATTTGATGGCATAATTCTTTACTAGGTGCTAATATTAATGCTTTCACCTCTTGTGATAGTGCTGTTCGTTTACTATTGAGAATTTTCTGGATCATAGGTATTGCAAAGGCAGCCGTTTTCCCGGAACCAGTTCGGGCACGTACTAAAACATCTTTACCTTCTAATAATAAAGGAATGGCACGTTCCTGAATTAAAGTCGGTGTTTGCCAGCCTAATTTAGCAATCGCCTAAAAAATTATTAAATTATAAATTAAATATAATATCAACCTAACCTCAAATTTTGGTAATTTTTTACCTTTAATATACGATCATCTAATTCCATCTCGTGGAAATGTCGCGGCGTATCTTCACCTCTGTTAGCCATTATTTTGATAAAATAATTTCTTTAATTTATTGAAGATTTGATTAGAATTAAGGTAAAAATAGTGAAAAAAAGCACCTCTTGCACGACCATGTGCTTGACAGTTTTTTGACATTTGACGGACAAATCGTTGTTGCCAACATTATTTCTTTAAAAACTCCAAAAATACGCGCTATGGATAGCTATAAACGGCAATTTATAGTTTAAAAAGAAAGCCCAACTAAATTAAAGTGGATTTAAATAAAAAAATACCAAAGTTTCGCTCAAGTGAAACATAAAATTGACATTTTTTGTCAGCAATCCTATTTTTATCTCTCAGTTATTTCTATGGTAGCAGCAGTGCTCTTGGATATACACGCTATATGACCCACGAGGATAACAAAAAAAAGTTACCCCCGAAAAGTCACCCCGTTAGGGGTAAGCACCCTTAAACCACCCCTATTTCAATCTGTAGAGATAAAGGCACCTCACCAGGCAAGTTAAATTTGTTCGACAGTTTGTCAAATTTTGAGAACTTCTTGTGGTGTCTCTTCAATAAGCTCTCATACCATTCGCAACCTGGACACGCGTTTGTGAAATTATTCGGTCTACTTTTTCAATAGCATTACCACACTATCAAACAATTGTGTTTCTGGCCCGGGAAAGCCGCAATTTGAAATATGAAAAAGCCACTCTACAAGATGGTCTTGTGTCTTGTTGTGTAAGAATATAGTTTCAGCTCCACATTTCCTGTGAGGTTGCTCGGGGAATCCCAAAATTGATTGGCATTCCACTTTGTATTGTTTCTCCAGCTTTCACCACAGCTACAGGCCTTTCAACACCGCCTGGCTGTCTTTTAAGATATAGATCTCTCCACCTTTGAGGTTCCTTCGCAAATACTCTGGGACGCACAGATCTATTGCAAGAGTTTCAGCTTGCATTACCGTTGGGGACTTTCCATGGATACCCTATAATTGGGTTTGTAAATTCCTATACCAGTCCCTTTATCCGTTTCAGATCAATCTGTGTACCAAATGAAAGATTTACGGTCTAACTGATTAATCCAGGTTCTTACCATTTGGTAAGACGTCCTTGCCAATCTCCTGGTTTGGAGTTTCTGGCATGGGGCAGCCCTTCCTTCCGCACCTGTAAATAGAGCGGCAGTAGGTCTATGGAAGCGCCTCCATAGCTGTTGTAGGAGGGCATGAAACTTATCAAAAATACAAATTCCATATAATCTGTTTTAATTATTATATTATATTTACTTATATTTACTATGTAAAAAATAAATTATCTAAATTTTGTACATTTACTAATAAAACCCTCCAATAGCCACATAAAAGTTGTAGTCATTGTAATACAATTAAGAATAATAATACAAATCGTATAACTACCAGTTCGATCTCTTGTTAAACCAATCAAGGTGCCACCAATTAAAATGATAAATCCTTCAATCATCATCACCATTCCAACAGCAGTTGGTAATTTTTGTAATGCAACATGCTGTGGTATTAATAATCCTTGATAAACTTTTCGAATACCTTTTGCCATTCCCAAAGCAAGTGCTACAATAATTAAAATATAAAATTCTTTTGATAATAATAAACCTAAAATAAAACCAAAAAAAAAAATCAAAATGTATCAACGACAACAAGTAGAATTATTATCAGTTGGATTCAAACGCAACTCTTCATCTTTATCCACATCTTCATCTTCTCCCCACCCATGTACAGCTAACAAACTCGGCCAATGGTAGATAAGTTCACATAGTAAAGGACAGGGATATAAACCCCGATAGGAACAAGGATAGACATATGATTTAAATGTCCCACTAAGCTTGCTGGGCGGAGGAAATCCTTAAAGAGTGAGAACGCTTGAATGAGAAGATAAAGATGTAGAGTTGCGCTTGAACCCAACTGTATGTTAACGAAAAACTTACAAAATCTAACCATCACTAATAAGATTAAATTACTAACATATACAACTCTTGGTGGTTGTTTCAAATAATCACCAATATATGGTGCTAATAAACGAAAAACTAAATCAATAATTCCAACTGTTGATATAAAATTGGCAATTTGATTTGTTGTAAAACCAATATCGTTCAATATAAATGGTGTTAATAATGTAAAATTAATTTCAGCAAAAAATTCAATAGCCATTCCAAACATTATATTTAGAAATACAGGATCTTTCAATAGATCTAAATCGAGAATATTCGAAATTATTGATTGATTTTGATTAGTTGGTTGTCCATGATGATTTCCGATGATTTCTGTGGATGTTAAGTCAAGTAGTCATTTTCTCAAGACAAATGTTTATCATCAGTACCATCAATTAAAATTTTTGGTTGTTGATCAATAGTTGGTTCGTCTATAAATTTTAACTCCTCCGCCGGTGTTTCATCTTCTAAATTGAAATAGAACAGTTTTTATTGCAAAAAAAGAACTAAAATAAACCGTTCTTACTATATTTAATTAATTCGGTTTTCAAATGCCATTCAACGGGTTGGAGTAATATTGCCCCAATAAATAAATGTGTACAGATACCACCACAAATCAAAATAACACCCTCAACTGAATAATATTGTAAGAGAATTTTAATTAATTGCGGTATTAGAATTGAACCAAATCCAGGTATTGTTACAGCAATAGCTTGTGCTTTACTACGTCTTTGTTTAAAGAATGTATTTAGTGCTAAGACAAAAGCTGACATATTCATACCCATACCTAGAGCTATTTTAAAGACAAACAACTATAAACATAATCTTGAATTTTTGACAATATCGCAACTTACTAACATGTTATCAGGCCATAAGTAATTGTAAATGTTACGAATGAATTGGAAAAAGCAGCTGATATTACACCGGTAGTTACCAGAAATGCTGAAATCATTGCTACAGGACGATAACTGAACATTTTCAATAGAATTGCATTAAATGGTCCCATAATCATACCGAAAGCACCATTTAAATTTAAAATTAAAGCTATTTCAGTTGCTGATAAATTCAATCTTTGGAAAATTTGTCGAAATAGAAGACCACAAACTTCTGATAATGGAACGATAATAAACTAGAAATTATTAAAAAATCAATAATTAAAGAAAAAACATAGTATACATAGTACAGTCAACTTTCTAAATAACGGCACCGTCCGGGGAAATCAGTGATGTCGATATTTCGATTTTTCCGTTATTTTGGATTTTAATTGCAATTAATGCAAATATGTATGAACATGAAACAGGCAGCTATGTACCATCTATACGCTCCAATTTCCTGATGGAGATACTTGAGTAAACTGGGTTTTCTGCGCGCCAGTTGGTTTGGAGCACATATTCCAGGCGTGTGTCTGCCTCATTAGTCCAATCCACTGGCGCACAGAAACTTCAGTTTACTAAGTATCCCCATTAGAAAGTTGGAGCGAATAGACCCCACTTTACACAGTCTCACAAAAACTTAAGGCAGACACAAGTATTGTGTTCTTTTCGGCAGTGCATATGCACTCATAAGGTTTTTTTGGTTTTGGTTGGCGCGGTGTATAGACAAGTGCCGTTAGCTCGAATTGCCGGTATCTGGGATGCCAATATTTCGAAAGTCTACTGTATATATGGAAAATTTTCAATATTTAATATTCATTGCACATTGCACTTGAAAATGTTTGCTTAATATTCAATTTAAACGATAATTGATTTAAAACCAATCATTGTTTTGGTTCGTGATTATTTTATTTGTTCTTGGAAAAAAAGCTAAGAAAACGAATTCAAGTGTTCCAATAATAATTGATTAAATAATAATAATAATAATAATAATAATAATAATAATTAACTTACACTACATAAAGCACTGGAGAGCACAATGACCCAACCGTACCCACCATCCGGTGGAACTCTTGTTAAAGAAGTCATAATTTAGACAAAATATGTAAAAATAAAATTTTCTTACTTTTGTAGTTTAGTTTCTCTCGACAACTTTTATTCTTCTAATAATTTTAATCTTTACCTTATAATCTACTAATTGTAAGAAGAATACAAAATTTCCCTTTTTTTCAATCACGATTCACTTTAATATCATTCTTATATTTTTCCAATTCATAAAAAATTGAACTGTCGAATAAAATCTACCAATAAATATTCTATAGTAACGTAGTCTGTTGTATTATACTATTGTCTGCTGGTTATCATCCGGATATTAGAAAAATAATAATAAAATTGAAATTTAAAGTTTATATAAGATAAACGTTTAATTGTGATAAAATCCAAGGCTATTTATATTTATTATAATGAAATGCCAAATCAAATATGCATTTATTCATAAAACACTCATTGATATTCCATTCATTTTAATTTGTCGTAAATATATGAAACATTATCTTCAGATAATTAATTTTTAGATTATCTGAATTCTGGATCTGAAAGGACTCAAGAGGCCCATTGTGCATCCTCCTGAGGTCGTCGGCGCACCTAGTTCCTCCAAGCCAGCCCACATCCCGCATGTATCCTAGGCAGAGCCGTAACTAGCGTATGGCCAGTGTGGCCCCTGCCATAGGCGCCAATTGAATAAAGGCGCCAAAAACCGAAAAAGTTATTTTTAATTTTTTGAATAATAATGAAAATAGCTATAGGAGCTAAGATAATTTCTTTGTGTTTCCATTCCATGCCGATTCTGTAGCTATTATGATATTGATTAAGTGAATCAATTGGAAAAAAAATATTAAAAAGGCGGCATTTTCGTTCCTGGCCATAGGCGCCAAAATTCCTAGTTACGCCTCTGGCAGACAGTACCAAGAGATTAATAATTACTTACATGTTTTATGTTTTTACAAATTTAAAATAAAATTGTTAAAAATCACCACATAGTCACCTTAAAAACCAAGCTACCAACAAACTTTTCTGCGCGTGGTTAACGCTTTGACAAGCTCGAAATTCAAAGCCGGCCTAGTTGGCGGTATTTGAATTACGAAAATTTTAAATTTTGCAGCTAGAGGCGATGATGCTAAAAATACGCACCATCATAAAAAAAAAACAGAATGTACTTATAGGCAAAGATTACATATATAAGGGTAACCACGATACGATAACAAAATAAAAACGAATTGTAATTGCTTTTATTACGATTATGAGTTTAACGATAAGTAATAAAGTTTTGATGAAATATGATGGAACTCTTGTTTGTTTGTTTTTTTTTTTTGAATCGACAGTAAAGGTAGTAGAGACTGAACGGAGTCATTGAGAAAAAGGAAAAATATAGCTCTCAACCTTCTTTACTGCAAAATTATAGAGGATGTCCGGCTTAATTGGTCGTAGTATCGTATTTTCGTTATTTTTGAAAATATTGAAAAAAAAGTTGGGATTTTGGATGGTGACACATAAGCTACATTTGAGTGGTGAGAATGGCCCTATCCCTATCGCAAATTTGGATCTATAGG
>JAZBHA010000842.1:0-40273 GCA_037464855.1 Iselma pallidipennis | reverse complement strand
AAGCTGAGACAGGTTTAGCTGAGACCGATTTATTTTTGCTTGAGTACGGTTGGCGCAACCCCGGCACAGCCGATCAAAATGTAAGACGGTCTCACCTGACACGAAGCTTGAGACAGCTCGGTGCAACCGGCCGTTAAAGTTTCTTGAGTATGGGTATTATGATAATTGATGAATATTTATTGATCTTTAAAAAAAAGTGATTGAATTGCGTATTAAATAAATAAAATAAATCTAATAACAATGTTATACTCAATTAAACAAAAAAAAATATTGAAATGATGCCCCTTTCGACTGGTAATTGATTAATATGGTGATGACTTTAAATATTATTATTACAATTGATTATTATTACTATTGGTGGTTGGGACCGTTGATTGTCATCGGTATTAACTATTATCATCTTATTATCGTTTCGTATATGTATGTATAGTTCGGCCGTTTTAAGAAAAACCAACCATCGAACGCGCAGAGGGGTTGAAACGAGCCCGCGCTGCAAATATCCAACTTCCATTGGCCGAAATGTATCGAACATGCCTACAACATGCGCCAGTTTGGTTTTTCTTAAAACGGTCGAACTATACTTGTTAGGTATATTTGTACGGAGTTTTCTTTTTCGCTACTAACGCCAATTCCCAACTAATAGTATCCTTTCTTTCACAAAAAATTGCTCTACCACCTTCCCGTTGGTTCTTGTTGAATAGTTCAATTACTCAATCTTTATTTATTAAATATTCTACATCAATAATTGCTATATTCGTGAAGTATTTATTTTAAAATGGTATTCGTCATCTAATAATGTAATTATGAGCAAAGGGAGATTGAACTAACTAACATAGAGCGCCCTTATCCGCTTTCTGCCCTGTACCTATTATTCTATAATAATTTTAATCTTTACAAAAAGTACTGATATCCCACCAAAAACATTTATGTGAAAAAGGGGCCGAGCAATCCGGTGCGGAACTTTTTGCTTGGCAAGTTTGTGATAGTACAATTATAAAAACGTAAAAAAGTTTGTTTCTGATAGTACAATAGATTATAAAACGTAAAAACTTGCCAAGCAAAAAATTTATAAACGATTTATTTAAAAATATACTTGGAAATGTATTGTATCAAGTTAAGCTCAGCGCTCTTGTGGATCTCACTCCTTTTTGTGGCTGATTAATTCAAGAAGTTCCGCACCGGATTGCTTGGCCCCTTTTTCACATAAATGTTTTTGGTGGGATTTATATTTAAATTATTGAATTGAAAATTAATTTTAAACTAATTTTTACAGCATTGTCCGAAAACATCGGCTATCTCGACCGGTATTCGAGCCTGTGTCTTCCTCTTTCGGGTAGCCGTAGCTGACTTTTTCGGACAATACGGTGAAAATTGACTCAAAGTTAATTTTCAATTCGATAATTTAAATATAAGAAAAAACACGCTGTAGGATTTTCTCTCAAATATGACGAGGCAAATGTGATTTGCCTAAAATAACCATTCGCCTAGGACAGTGTTTCCCAAACTTTCGACATCTGTGTACCCCTTCTAGAATTTTCGTAACGCTGAGTACCCCTTGTCAAAAAAAAATTCATATACCTTAATAACAATCAAAATAAGTAAGTAAGTAAACTGCTTGTTGCACTTGCCGCAGCCAAAGCGCAGTGCAGCGCGTACCCCCTCTAAACTCTTCCAGTACCCCTGGGGGTACGCGTACCACACTTTGTGGGGGGGGGGCTAGGACATATACAAATGGTAAAGTTAAAATCAATAATCAACAAATTCATTTTTTTCATTGAATTTTGATATATGTGTTAATATTACTACTACAAACTGCTACAAACAATTAGGAGATACATATATTAATTCTATATTGTGTCACATTTGACATTTGAACTACAATCTCAATATTTACTACACTAATTCATTTGAACTATGTAAATAGAAATTTGCTCGTAGCGATAAGCCTGAGCAAATACTCACTCGCATGAGCATTATTGCTTTACCAATTGAGGCAAATTAAAAAATGAACAAAGCTTGACCAGTTGTGTCAAATGTTTTGCTATCAATATATTATACTAAAATCAATACAAAAATTAAACAATGGCGACGTCTGCTAATAAATTTGTCAAATATGAATTACAAATCAGTGAAATATTGTCTTTTATTATACGTAATACGTATAATCATTAGATTGAGAATAACAAATACATACATATGTATATGTATTGATATAAATTAAGTGGAACTAACTTATTTTATTGGTATTTGTGTTGAGAAGTTATAGAGTTTATTTTTTCCCTTTTGTTGGTTGATGAGGTAATAGATAAAATCGACGGAGATAGGAAATTTTCGGTAAAAGTGATTAGGGCGAGTTCGAGTTGCCTTATGGTTATATCAAAGGAAAAAAATGATAATTCTGAATCGACAACCAAACCTAATGTCACCGATAAATTATATGTCAACAACGAAACAACGATAGAGCAATTGGTGTGAAATTCATTTGTCCCCCTCCCTTGTTGCTGTCTTAATCAATCCTCATAACACAAAGATAAAGCTTCCCAATCTTGAAGAGTTATTATCGTACTTGAACAAAAGTCGGGTGAGGAAAGCTGATTGGGTCTAAAAGAATACATCACTTTATAAAGGAGGTGAATTGAGATGACAAATAACAGAGATTAGAGCGAAGCGGCGTTCAACGACGCCGTTCGTCGGGACGGGAAATTATCCATCATCCAACATATAACATACTCATCCTTAACTTTTTACTATCATTTAACCGATTTACGTATGTGTATACTTGGACATTTCCAGTTAACGCTTTATTTCTTAAAAAACACTTGATGTTTACACGTTTACATAGCGACGCTAATACAAATCATTATCAAATGACTTGTTGATGATTTCTGTTAAACAAAAGAAGTCGATATTTTTCAATTTATCAGTATCTGTCCATTAATCTTGTCATGTTGTATCTTGTTTTTGCTTCAGGAATTTTATTGAGTATCCATTTGGAGTGGTTGTAACAAATTTCGTGATGTGACAAGCTGACCTAATCTAATTGGATGCCGGCGGCCTAATGACATTTTTCGTTTATTCGGTATCCATTTCACAAGACGGAACTTAACTCAATTCGTCCCAATATCGGATTACGGGAATTCGCAATATGGGAAGCGCTCTTAAGAAATCCGTTGCCTTGGTTTGTTCAACACTACAAGAAAGACAATATAAAATATAAAGCTTAAAGAATAATACTTGTACGATTTCTATCACGTGCATTGAGTTAATGCTTAGTTCACTGTCAATATTTGGACCGTGTCCTTATGTGTTTATTCTACGCTGGTTTCTTATCGATCCCAATCCCTTTTTTTTTCCTTTTTATTTGATACTTGTGGATACGTTCAGAAAATAATAATGATCCTCCAATCATGTCTTTTGTTTAGTCTCAGAAAGCTCAACAACTAATCGATGGAATTATAGGACAATGGTCAAGTTTTCAAGGATAATCCGGAAAATAGTTCAATCTAATCTCATGGTCGTTTCTCTAACTATTCTAGCGTTTGCAAGGCTTTAGTTGGAATATATCGATTTTTCTTTATTATAAAAATGGGTCATTTAGTCTGGTAGTTTTATAAATAATTCTCAAGGTACGAATAACTACGTACATTTAATAAAACTAATACAAACTATAGAGTTACTACTTTGTAAATGTAAAACGAAAGCAATAACGGAAATTTCAAAGAACTTCTCATAAGATTAGAGTGGATGGATATTATTAAAAAAAAAAACGAATGTCGCAATACGTATTACTCAACATTGTTTAATATGAACATCAAAGAATTCACCTTTAGTTCATTCCTTTAGATGTATATTGTTATTATTGTCAATCCACATGTAAAATTTAATCCCAAGAGTTGCTTCCCCCTGCTGTCTTTCCTGGATTCCTTTCAATCACCCAATGTTCTTTAGATTAGAACAAACGAAAACGAGACGTTGACAACGTTTCAACGTAAACAGGAGAGGAACACTGAATAATGTCTGATGTAATGAACTGGAGGCGAAGTCATTCGGATATGCTTTTATTACAGATCACAAAGTTCCGGTGCACAAAACTCTTAATGGAACAATATTTTTATTCGGTTTTACTTCGACAAATTACTTTTTGCTTATGCCTCAAGCATATCTACCCCACCGAATTTTTGATATACAATACCCTATGGAAAAATTTTCAGATCGTCTCTTTTTCGTACTAATGTCAGTGTAATTGTATGAAAAAATAATAATCAACATTTTGTAAATAGCAAGTCCCAGAATAGTTTCTTCAACAATTATCCATTTTGAAGAAGATCTCGCTGTGGCCGGCCTTCCTGGAGTATATAAAACATAAATTCTATAAATACTGTACCTATGTATTGATTTATATACTTATAGTCAATAATGTTTTGATACGACATTTTCTAATTTTTTCAGCATCAGCAGTTCGTGTAATGTATTTTTATGAATAACTATTAATCATGGACATTAAATGTATGGAGCAAAATGTATCGATCATTAATAGGATGGTTTCTTTGTGTTGTTCCAGTCAATCTTATAAAGTGCACGCTTTAATGGCACTTGAACCACAATATTATCTATGATTAAAATTATCGAAATGTACATTATATGTCGCCCCGAAAAAAACGACTCTTTTAGTGATAAATAAATAAAAACGAATTACAGACACTGGTGACAGAAAAATCGACATCTAATTGTAAACAAGAATCTAAATCAGTTCTTTCAACTGCTGATCGGCAAATAAGAATTAACTAGAAAAATAAATATAATTTCCACTGTTTTAAGGGGCTAGACATACAGGAGACATTAATGATCATTAAGCGGTTAATCGTCGTTATACTTTGCGTGTGTCACCTCATAATTATTGTAATGATCATTACCAAATTAATTTATGGTAGATGATCATTAAGACAATCGGAATAATTCGTAAATAATTGACGTCCCTTACTTATCCGATTGAATGATAACAAGCGTTATAACGTAGTTAGACTGTTAAACCAGAAAGAATGAATTCACGTAACACGTGCATAGTTATGTGAAAAATGCACAGCCGGCGTTACCTGTAATGATAGTTAACTTGCTGCTGTGTGTCACGTATTCTTAGATAATGATCGTTACCATAAATTATTAATTTCTGGAATGATCGTTAACTTCCCTGTATGTCTAGGCTCTTATCAATTAAAGATAATTATATGAACCACTTGAAACAAGATCTGTTACTAGTTTCGTAAAGAAGAATATAAATGATTTATTACATTTTAAATTATTCAATAGACCATTTACCTTTAGTATATATAATACTATCGAGGCTTGGTTATCTTGAAAGCTTATGTCTGGTGATCTGGTGTTGTAATTACCACATGCATAAAATACAAATAAATAAGAGTCATTGTCATCCAACTAACATTATCTTTGATCATTTTAATATGTCAGTTAACTTTTACCATGTCACATAACGAAAATGGTAAAATATTTCAAGAGGATTTCTTCTACTATTTCTTATGTTTATTTTATAATAGATTATTAACAATATAAGTGAAAAGAGGCCGCTAATGGGACATTTTTGCACTGACAGAAGACTCAATAAATAATAAACAATTGCTAATACTTATCAACTATTTTATCAATATAATCACTTAGAATATGAGTATGCATATGCATTAAGTAATTTCATGCCGTATATCTGTAACTGAAAAAATCTTGCAGATGTTTCTAATGACCAATCCAACAAATACAACCAGCTGCTAGCTATGCATTAAAAGGGTTGTCATTATTAAAATAAATTAAAAATTTCTGATTCAATGTAGTGACCATGTAAAGAAATTCATAGATTTTGCAGGAACCGTTTGCCTAGGGGAACAATTGTCTAGCAATACGGCCCATTTAAAGTGTTATTAGGTGTACATACAATCTTTCGGGTCGTCATTTATTGCCGGTACGATAAGATCTTCCATCGTCCCTTCGTCACCTTTATGGACACTAACTTGAATGTTCGTATCATTTACGCACCTTTATTACCCAAAGGGATACCGTTGTTGTTTAAAAAAGAACTGAAAGAAAATGAAAATAAATTCAAACTCATTGGACTGGTGTTAATTATAATAGAATGACCCGAAATTGCAGTTAAAACATTTACCAATACCCTGCCGCTTTTTTCTATCCTCACTAGTATCGATCATCATATTATATGTTGATTGTTCCATGAAGAGGGTCATCTTTCCTAGGGTTGTGATTCTACTATTTGCTTAGCAAAAGCATAGTGTGTGTTCATAGGACCTCGGTATAATATGTTCTATCTAGTTAAGCAGGCGACCAACCGGAACTAATAGCACGACTAAACACTAACTCTTATCAAAAAATACTGCAACTTACAAATCTCAACAATATAGTCAACACCGGAATAGAGTAGTTATGGTTTATGTGGGTGCCAGAAAGGCGGATGCATCTTGAATTTTTAATACATAATTTGACGATATTTCCACAATCTTATTGTTATTACAATAACAATAGTCAAAGAGAGAAAAGGTAACGTATAAAAACCAAATTGTCCGTAAAAAAAAATCGTTTAATAATAACCACAGTGTCTGATAATGTTTTATAAAAATAGGTAAATAAAATGCCATCTATTGATGGTACACGAACAACAAATCAATGACACATAAATCGGTAAATTAACCGCATGACTAATTTTGTTTAGTTGGGCCAACAATTTTTTTCCATACTTCATATTAGATCGTTTGATAGATTTCTCTTAAATTTGTTACCTCAACCCTAAAATAAATTCAAGCATCATCACCCTAAAAGATTTCAACTATTTAAGACGTTTGGGGTGACACTTGTAATAAAAACTGACAGTTGTACTGTGAATCGCGGTGAAATCATTTAATGCAACCCTTTATATTTGTTAAAAAGCATTTTGATCGTGTTATTGTATTTCACGCAATTACATTTTCTATTGAATCAAATCATTGAATTTCTTATTACCGAACTTTGGACGTTTTAAATCGATTATGTTTGTTGGTAAATTTTTTCTTTCTTTGATCGATGGTGAATCGAGATGAAACTGCATACTGCAGATAAGGCGAATCTGTCTGGAGAAATTAACAGTATTTCACTAAGACATGATAATTAATGAACAGTTTTGTAGTACTGCGACAATTGCCTGATAACGCCTCCGTTATCACACAATTAATGAGAAAGGAGATTGAGTTTCCGTGGTGAAGCTTGTCTATGTCGAGTGTTGTCGCGTTTGACACGCGCTATTCATTTATTGTTGCTTCCTATTGTATCCAATTACATTTTCTTTTCTTGGAAAGCTATAAATAATTTTAATTAGTCGAAAATTTGTTAGTATATTCGAAAATATTCTTTCAGCATATTCAATTTATAGACTCACATGATTATAAAAATGCTCTCTCGGTGACATTATAAGTAGCACTGTCGACGAGTGGCTATTTCAAACACTTGACTGACTTTTTAGATTGTTCTAACAATTATTTTATCTTGACAGTCTAAATCATCTACTTCTATACATAAAAATACAGTTAATGAAATTTGCGTATACATATTTGTTTCGATTTTTATGTTAATAGTATTGGAATCCTTATTAGTATGAAATTTGGGTTCATGTATGTACCTGCATTATTTATTCACAACAAATTAGATTTTTTTATACGACTGGTTCGTAAAACATGTGAATTCATTCCGTGGAACCCTAGGATCCCGCAACCATTTGGAAAACACTGGTTTAGGGGATTCGAAATAATTCGCATGATTATGTACTAGTATAGAGCGTCGTTTAAAATTTTGCATGCCATTTCAGATTAGAAATCGTAATATGCATGCGGTTAGTGAGATGATTGGGGTTGTCTGTATTGAAAAAATCTGATCAAAGCTTGATAAAAATTCATCTATGCAAAGTTGACTTTATGCGAACAAAAACCGAGGATTTTAATAATAATGGAACGTTAAGGGGCAGGACGGGTTTAATTTCTATTAATGGTTGTTAAGATAAGCTTCTTAAAAAAGTACCAATGATTTTTGCATAATAATAGTAAATATGAATTATAATGAGCTGATTGAGATAAGCACATACTGATATTGGTCACAGCCTTGATACCAAAAGGACTGTCATATAAAAAAAACAGAATTATCCTGGTGATGGGGTTATATTGTTGGCAAGATGAAACAAAATTCAATTCCGCCCTCGCTTGTCAAAGCACTCTGCTGTAAACACATTGCATTAAAATATTCTTCAATTTTTAAATTTAGGGGTTGTACATTGGCAATTTTTGAAACTTGGTTACACGGAAATGGCAACTGATGAGTATTGTCGTTTGCTGTCAGGACATCTGCCAGGAAATCCGTCGCCTCCAATCTTATTCAATTTAATTAATGGTTTAATTTTGATTCGGTGACATCAACTGTCACGAGTTTAAAATCCCTCCATTATAGTAGCACTTTTAAACTCAAAACCACTCAACCGCGAACACTATTTGCTTTTATTCGTGTCCCCGGTACGGTCTCTTCTACCAGGCATTTGTTCAATTGACAAAAAGACGCTATGTGCCTTGACTATGCGTATCTAATTATTTTTGGACGTGCTACCAACAAAGTCGTTAGCTATCGCTCAATCATTGTTCAGTAGCATTGAAGAAAACAGAGAAATGAAAGAGATTCAATTTATTTTCTTTTGTATTGAAGATCATTTTTAGTAAAGAAGCCGTTTTCTGAGTGCTGAATGTACGCAAATTGTCCACTCAAGTCTCAATACTTCACATTTAAGCACCTAACCTAAACTGCTACTTTATCCAAAGAGCTTCTTAAATGCAACAATAAAGTAATTTATAGAAAGACAAAGCATTTCAGCCTACCAATAAATTTGTAACATGTAAGGCAACGTCGAAAAATACATGACATTTATTGTAATTCTGGTTACTCAACTTATAGTGTTAGAAGGAGGATCCTGATGTCATGATAAGTGGTGTTGTACTGTTAAATATAATAAAACCATTTTTTCGCTTATTTTTTTAAAGTTATACCTATTTTATATGCATAAATTTTCAGAAACCGGTCATGCTAAAATTAGTAAAAACATGTTTAGTTTCTACACAGTCTGGTGATTTCACTTTTAGCACGCGTCGATTATATTAAGGAATTTGCCACTGTTACCAGATAACAAGTGATTTGTAAAAGCCCCTGTTCCTTCTTTCTAGTCCACCCCTAAATATTATTTACTGTGGCCCACCTATAGTGTCTTAAAATTTATTTTCTTGTTTCAATTTTGAGTAAAAAACTTTTCTTTGTTGTTTACATTATTGTCAATATGCGCGTTTCAGTGAACCACATTTCGAAAAATATTTGTAAAGGGTGTAGAATATATTTATTTTTAAGCAACCGACTTTAGAGTTTTAAATTATCACCAAATGTCAACAGTAAGATAAATACACATCATTACTGAGACCAATGAGCATGTTTGCTCCTGTAAAAAATCAACTACCTAATTCATATGTCTTTGTGAGATTACACGTAACAAACTGCCTTTGTTTCAATACAGAATTATTTATCTACTTACATTTATATTTATTTGTTTAAAAATTGAGCCTGTTTATTGTATTATTTATTATATGCATTTCTTACGTTATCTATCGCTTTTATGCATTCTACTTATAACATATAGATATTAACAGATACAAGGAATGTCTATTATATGTATGTACATATATGTACGTACATATTAATAAGAAAACTGTAATTTAAAATGTTTATTTTTCCTCCTTTGTGTAATTGTTAGTTCTGTATTCGTCTATAAAAGTCATTGGTGATGTCACAAACAGAAGGTCTGTAAATCCTGCTGACAGATTCCCCAGATTCTTGTGTACAATATTGCTTCAATGTTCATTCAAGCGGTTAAAGCGGCGAACAGAGTTGATCACCAATTTACCTCACAGATGGTAGTTAGACGCGTCACTATAAATTCAGGATTCCAATAAAAGACTTACCACTCACATTAATTAAAAGAGATGTGCCTGTGGCACCACCTAACAGCTTAAATCTCGAGCAATCTCACGATATTTTCGTCTTAAGACCATTTAGATCGACCCTTATCGCAGATATGTAGAAATATGTCCTTTTTTTCATCAGTATAGATCGTAAATTTCAACAGTAATCTGTTGTATTTCAATTATGTGTGGGTAAACTTAAAAAAAATTATGTTTAAGTTAAAATAGCGTGAGTGTAAGTTGTTGCACATTATGTTTAATGATTTATTCAAATTACAAAAAATTGTCATATGTGTACATCATTGAACCGATTATAAATTTGAAACGTCACGGTGTGAACACGAAATTGGAGGGTAAAGTGAAATGTATTGTGTAATACCATTTGTCTAACTTTATCCATTTAGGTTTTGATTCACACAAATAGTGAACATAAATTTACGCCCGGCTTTGTTTTACACAAAAGTGAGACGATATGACATACCAAATTCAGTGCACGCAATCTATCTATCTAAATAGATACTTTCTACTAATTGTGGAAAAGTTCAACTTTATAGTATGTATAATATGACCAATACACACGAATATCTATTCAATTTACGCACCCGTTCAACGAAAATTATCACATAATGGTCCCCTCTACTTCAATTTTTGTATAAATATCTGATATCATATATGACATATTATTTTTGTTTCCGGTTTTATAGGAAATTGCATTAAATCTATTTAATATTATAGCGTGATTCTAATAGGCCTCAAATTTGACTACATCTACTTTATCAATGTTAATCTTACATACATATATACGAAGCATTAATACGAAATGTCGATTGAATGATAACTTTCCCAAAATTTTAATACTTACTGAAAACGAACATATTTTTATAATTGTTGATTTTGATTCTCTTAGCGACTACAGGATGTTTTAATCGTTTCGATAACGTGTTAATGAAAATATTAGAAAAAAGGGATGATAATAGTGAAGTATGTTTGAAGTTTTTTAATAATTATCATGTAAAAAGTGGACGTTATCTGATTATATGCACATTATAATTGCCGTTGAACAATTCAAATCGCGTTCAATTTGGAAAGTAATTGTGGTGCGATTAAATTTAATGGATATAATCAGGGATATTCTTGGAATAAAGTAAAGTGCATATAATTTCTCGTCACGTATCATACTCAACTTGTAGCTCTATTAGTCTATTACAGATATAAAATCTAAGTTTTAAAACTGAATCACGAGAAGGAGTTGGAAAATAGAAAAAAGATTCAAATTTTATTAGGACAATTTCATGAAATATTTAGCGAAATATGATAAATGAAAATATGATAACTGATTATAGATAACATTAACACAGTATTTTGCAGTAAATGTATGTTACGTATGGGGAGGTATAAGCGCCAAATTGTCTCACATTAAATTGCATTATCTTGATAAATAACAACATTTCTTGGGAAAACTAGCATATGGAAAATTTTACAGTTTTTACAATTTTTATTTGGCAGGAATTATATTGCAAGTAATAACAGGGTATAGATAGAACTGGCGTGTAATATTTTACGTTCAAACTGTAATCCAAATACTGCTATATTATTAAATTTTTATTGAACCAGTTTAATAATTAACTGTAATTTGGTATTGATTGCAATACTAAAATTATATAACCACTATTAAATCCACTAATATTTCCCGGATTCTATAACTATCCAATCCAACTATAACGCAATTCTATATAATTTCTTTATCAAAGAAATAAATCTGGTAATCCTTCTAGACCAGTCGTGGATCATTAAAATAAATATAATATCATCATAAAAGACACTAATAATCTCCAACAAATTGATAGAATGACCTGCACGAAAGAAATTGGCTTATTTCTTTGTATTTCCACCCTTATTCTTCTCACCCTTCTTCGTCCTCATCCTGACAAACACATATACACATACTTACAGCCGGTAGGAGAATTTGCTCGAAAAAATGTATCATTTCTTACCTTCCTAATGTTTTTTTGGTTTTACATTTATAACTTTATTTCATTTAATTACCTATCTCTTTGTGTTGAATCTCGCCCTGTTATTATATTTATTTTCCAATTAATATAGGAGTTAAATCCGTCAAAAATAAAGCCATTGACTTAAACACTTTAACCAGGCTTTTTACTATAATTATTTGCCCATATTCCCACAACTTTTTGCAATAATTATCGTTCCATTACATAAGAATTTCGATGATAGAAATTCATCCCTGCAAAAAAAATTGCCAAGCATATTTCGACATTATTTATTTATCTGCTGTTTTTTTGTAAAAAGTTTGGAGTGCTTTAAAGGAATTGCAGTAGGACAAGGTAACTTAATACTATTATTATAGAAACTTTCATGTATTTCAATGTGGGCTTACATTTAAATAAAATGCTTGTTTTATTGTTCAATAGGACTGTCAATTAAAGTAGTTTCGCTTTAAGAAGAATAGTAACAACAAAAATAACAAATATTTACGCTAGAAAGTTAAACAATTTTCAACATAGTTACTTTGTAAAATCGTTTTTCGATTTTCTAGGCACGAACATAACAATCAATTTGTAACCAGTATTTTAATCAAACATAAGTTTTAATTCGTTGTTTCTCTTTTGACGAACGAATGTAAATAAATATCTAATGTTTCGTGACAAAGCTCTTATTTCAGTAGAATTTTTGTCATTTCTTTTTTTCTGAAATAAAAGAAATATAACTTGAAGATAAGAGAGTACAAATGGTTACCCCTCTGGTTAGATTGAAATTAGGAGAATACTAAGAATAGAAAAAACAAGTCTTATGAAGTCGCTGAGGAGAGAGGCTCTTGATTTGGGGCAAGCGAATATAATTGGCGTTTCCAAACAAAGCACAAGATCTTATGTCGACGACGATGCAATTTCAAGTAGTCTTTAGTTGAAATTACTTGTCTGTACTTAAGGTTCTTAATCATAATACTGGAAATATTGCAGACGTAGTTTGATAAATTGCTTTTTGTTTTTTCTTTTTTAGAATTACTCTATTGAAAAAATGGAAGAACTATTCCTCATATACCACTTTTCTGATTAAATTAGGATATGAAAAACAAATCATATATGAGAAGATATATTGCCTTTGTTTCTAACCGGATCAGCGTCCAAAGAAACATTCAATCATTAAGGCAGGTTCAATAATGTTACAGATTTTTTTAGGGAGATAAAACAAGCCATGATGAAAATATAGTAGTTTATCATGCCAGTAGCCAATACAATGGTTTATCAAACAAAGGGATAACATACAATCGATTGATGTATTATATATGTATATAGTATATGTTCAAAAACCTTAATGTCAATACTTCACTTTACTTGTTGACATTTCAGCCACAGTTGTAACTAAATATAGGTACATATTATTTAAATCTGTCTGACAAAATCATCAAAATTTTGATCTACATCTCTAGAAATCACAATAGGTATAATAAAAAAATAAACACATTCAACCTCGGCTCATATCATATATTACACGACACAGAGAAATGGGAGTTTAATCCGCCCAGTGATATAAAAAGAATCAAATTGTAATAATGCGTGTCATATCTGTAAATCTTTAGACGAGTGCTTAAATTTATAAGGACCTGAGGTACATTTTTAAAGCTTACCGTGAAAGGCAGGCTTTGTTTCGTGTTAGAAATGCATAGAAAACAGTTTATAACAAAATGTGTGATAAATATATGTCAACATGTTGTTAATTTCGTAGCTTGTTTTCGACAGGATATAGTATTCTAAAAAGATCTTTGTGTCAGGTTATTTTACACGTTGTGTGTCCAAAACGAAAGAAAAAATGAATTAAACTGGTTATTTTATAAAAGAATATAATAATATTTTGTTTATTATTTAGGTCTTTTTTTAACTGTAATAACAATTACCTTGTTTGTTGTTTAGATATGATGAAATAAATAAATAAATAAATACGAAAACGATAAGAAAATATGAATAAAGTGCCGGAAGAAAGGCGACGCTCTAAAATTCAAATCAGAAGCCGAAATAACAAGAAAACGAAGTCTCCAAACACACATCCATCATGTTGTACAAAACACCCACTTTAAATTCGAAATAAAAACAATTTCGGGCAAACATATTTAAAAGCAACGCCGTCAGCATATACGAATGATTGACAAGGGGTTGCCTGTATGGTAATGTGCTAGGAAGATGCAACATGCCTATGAATCTATATGTATATTGGTCGAGGGTGAATCCAGCAACTGTCACACAAAACGGATTGGGAACATTCACAATGCAGATTAGCAGTAGCAATACAACGCATGCAGTTCTACAACTAGACGAATATTATTCAATGCAGATTACCACATATTTCAGACTTATAAAATCGTGTTACATTTTCATATTCCAACCTAAATTGAACGTACGAATGTGTATGGTCGTTTCAATGAAATAAAAAAAGAGAATTGAAAAAGAAAACAAGAAATGTAATAGATAAGAAAAATGCGAAATAATATAAAACAAAATGGTAAGACCAAAATACCCTATTATGGTCGACAGTTAAATGGACATAATATATTGTACACCTATCAAGCTCGACTCAATTATAGCTGGAGATATTAATAATTTTATAGCGTCATATCACCGAGATAAAGAATTATAACTTGGTTTTCTTACTGATGATAAAGTTTTTCTTTGTCTGTTGACATCTAGTTAAGAATTACCCAATTTATATACATATTCCAAATAGGCGTAAAATTTTATGTTTTTATATAACAATGAGTTGCATTATTTCCTTCTGCTGGTATAAAATATTATTGCCTGAATATATGAAACAACATTTATTTATGTATATTTCATTAACAATGCTAAAAAATATCGAGCATTTTTGTTGCAGTTTTTTCCATATTTCTCAAATAAAAATTTTCATATCGTCTTTAATAGCTACGTTATCAAGACATCCTTAATTAAATTTCGTTTTAATTCTAGTCATTTTCCGAGGATAGAAACAAAACAGAAGAAAGCTTAGAAATACTACGTATTATACGTATTATAATAGATATGAAGTTTGTGTTAGCTGCAATTTTGAGTGATATGCAAGCAAGTTGAAAGATTTTGGTTAAGACATAAACATTTATTGTCAACGGGCGCCGAAATGGCACATAAATAAAAGTACGATAGAACTGAAACATTTAATTTGTTTCTATATTGCTGTAGTGTTAACCACAGTTATATGCCACAAGCAAACAAGAACCCCTGTATATGATTCAACGTATGAGTACATTTATATTTTACGGCCGTATTGGCAGCATCTTATTTTACGACAAATAAGATGATAAAGTTTCACGTTTCTACAGGTTTTCTATATGTAGATATATTAAATCAAGTTAAACAACAAAGATCTAGGAAATATATGTATATTATAATTACTAAAATTTATTAACTCATAACAATCATGTGGAAGGTAATTGGGGTTGGTTGTTTGGCTGTTTCGATTTAGTGGCAGTTGGAAAATTCTAATAGTCTAGTGAGCGGTTGGCCGCTTTTTAGGGCTCTCAAAGGAATATATGTAATTAAAATTGTTCAAATCAAGGATTAACTCGACCCAGACAGGACAAATTATAATTGGTCATATTATGGATTGAAACAAGGGCAGTATTTTGATGAGTTGAAAAGTTAAGGATATAATAGGGTTGATGATTTATTATTTGTATAGTGAGTTGGTGCGAAATTCGAGAAAATGAAAAAACACTGTAGAATATTTCTAAAATTGTCATAAAATATTTATGCACCATCTATTTTATTGACGACCAGATTTATTCAAGTAAATTACAGTAAATTTCATGTACAGGTACATATTTACATATATACTATATACTATATGTGTATACACATAAAAAAACTAGTCGTCAGTCATTCGAATAAATACTTAGACACTCGGATATATTTTTTATTTATTTTGTAGGCACTTTATGGAACGCCTGCTTCCGTCTTTATTTTTAAGGATAATAAAATATATGGCATTTATGTGACTGATTTTTATTTTATTAAAAGAGATCTAGTGTTTTATTATAAGTCGTTTCTCAAGCTTTGTAAACATCACAAACTAACGCAAAACAATTGTTTGAATTATTCGCAAGTAGTTTTGATACCTATAAATTTCCGTTTTACGACTTCTTGTAAATTGTTTGCAACAATCGTTCTACAATCACAATACTAGACCATAATAGAAGAATAAAATTTAATTAGTCGACAGGTTCTGAACACTTGGTCACGTATCTTCATGGTTAATTGTACAAAAATATAATTTATCCAATCAATTAATTCAGCGTGTTTACGCCATGACGGACATCTATTCGTAAAAGTATATTACAGTGCCGGCTCAAAGAAGGCCCGCACAGGGCGCTGTAACTTTAGGAGCGCAAAACTATTAGGATAGTCCGGTTTTTCGTTTTTTTGTTTCCAGTATTCGGAACTGCCGTGGTTTTTTGGAGGGGGAGCACAAGAGCAAATTTTAACAGCGCGACGAAAATTCTTGAGCCAGCACTGGTTAACACTATGGCTTTGTCTTGATTATCTCCTAAATTTGTAACTGCATTAGATACCTATAAAAAAAAACTCGGTCCCGATCGAAGGAAGTTGAACAGCTTTGAATAGTGCGGATGCGGCTTTCTATTATTTGGTTACCATAAGTATCTTTTCACACTAATAGTATTTCGCCGTACGGCGAAAGCGCCGTCCAAACTTTGCATGGGACAAAAAGCCGTACGGAGAAAGCGGCATTTATGCCGTATAAACGGCGATTTCGCCGTACAAGCGCCATGTTTGCCCTTAAAGAACGGTATGCAGGTAAAAGAATCCTTCGAAGGTATTGGTACTGGATTTATTTAACTTAACTTTCTTTCAATTCAATGTAAATGTTACATAACGTAAATAACCTTTATTTTCTCAATATTCATAATGTATTCAAGCTTGCGAGAATTGTGTTCTTGGGTGGGCTTGTCTTCAAATGTTAATACGGTGCTGGAATAAGCTGATATTGTCAAGAAAGGGTGGAAGAAATCTTACCCGGCATTTTCACCGTACGGCAAACATGCCGTTAGTGTGAAAAGGTATACTAAGACAGGGGTGGCCAACTTGTTAATCCCAAATCGCTGGGGGGAGGGGCTGGTTTGCGTGTTTGCACATCTAGATGTGTAGTGATGGCGCTCATTTAAAATACAGCTGCGATCGACCAAAAATTGTTTCGCGATCGACCTGTTGGTCACCCCTCCCATAAGAGATATAAAATACTTTTATATAAATAATTTGTGAGGCCCCTTAAAAGATGAGGCACTAAGCTACAGCTTGTTTAGCTTATTGGTAAATCCGGTACTGGCTGTTACATGTTTTTACACCGGTAATTTTTTATAATTCAGCTACATTTTATTCTATTGTTACTACAATATGTTACACTTGACTGTAAACATATCCATTGGTAATACTTTTTACAAGTTCGTTAATCGTTTAAAAGTACTACAATTGATGACTGTATGTATTACAGTTATTAGTGACTTGTTTTGTGTAGCGTGTTTTAGTAATATTATGGACATTAAAATTCGTAATATAATCTAAGGATAGGTATTCGTAAAATACGATATTAAAACGTTTATAATGTTATTAATGTCGACTACTATAAACACTGTTACAGTAATTTCTAAGATTAATTTAGATAATGCAAGAACAAAATCAACATTACTCTAATAAACCAGTATTTTTAGTAATTAAAATTACTATACATATAATAAATCTAGAATAGAACAAATTTAATAACATTTACTTACAACTAGAGAGAATACGCAGAGCCGTAACTAGCGTATGGCCAGTGTGGCCCCTGCCATAGGCGCCAACTGAATAAAGGCGCCAAAAACCGAAAAAGTTACTTTTAATTTTTTGAATAATAATGAAAATAGCTATAGGAGCTAAGATAATTTCTTTGTGTTTCCATTCCATGCCGATTCTGTAGCTATTATGATATTGATTAAGTGAATCAATTGGAAAAAAAATTTTGAAAAGGCGCCATTTTCGTCACTGGCCATAGGCGCAATTTTCGTTCCTGGCCATAGACGCCAAAATTCCTAGTTACGCCTCTGAGAATACGAAATGCAAACATCACAAATTGTAATACTGGTGAAATTTGATAGGAACGTGAGTTATAAAACGACATATAAACCCTACTACAGGAGATTCGTCTTTCGGTAGGGAAAACTTACCGGAAATGCTACTACCAAACCACCCGCCCCCTACTGTAACTATAAACTTATAAGTCGGCAACTCGCTTGATGGCTATCATTTCGTTTTGTTTTAATTGCTCATCAAAATTTGATTACAGTGAATCCTCTTTGTGTATTTTATCGGTCAATTGCAGTAACTTTTTCGTTTTCTTGCCCTATAATATAAAAAATGTGGGTATTTTCTCGTAAATTTCGAAATAGTTCGTTAAAAATTCAAATAAGTATAAGAAAATAATTATAATAGATTTTTTATTGTCATAATAAATTATTATTCCCTACGATGTTGTACAAATTTAATGAAGCTATCACTTATGTCTGTCGCATTCGCATTGTGTACTATGGACACTGATTAGTGTTCAAAATATCCTGTCAAAAAGCCACCCTCGACAGGAAACCGTTACGAAAAATTGTACTCATTACAGTATCTAAAAATACGTATGCACCCCTTGATTTTTACATTTCCTTCGGACAATATTAATATATTACAGTTCATTTTTTTTATATATTATACAATATTAAAATATCGGCTTATTTATTTTGTTGCATTTCCGTTTTACCTTTTTTCACGTAAAAAAGACTCAAGTAATAATTTCTAATTTTCAATCAAAACGTACAATTTCACCTAATTAAAATTTCTTTATAGGCTTATTGTTTCACTTTCTACTATTGATACTTTGTTCCTGTAGTTCTGGAATTGTTAATTTTTTTTTAACTTTTCGTCTGTTATCTTATCTGTATCTTAATTTTTTGTTTTACTCTCTTCCTTTGCTTCTTTTTTAATTTTTTTTTCTTCACTTCTTCCTCTCTTTATTCAGATTTTAAATTATCTTTTCTTCTACTTATTTACTTCCGCTTTTTCTTTTTTGAATTTTTAACCTTTTGTTTCCTATAGTTATACATATTTCTGCTTCCATTACAGTGGAACTCGGTTATAACGTCACTCAGGTGACCTGGAAAATAGTAATGTTATATCCGTGTGCCGTTATACCCAGATTTCCAAATAGTGAGGGTGGATATTTGGGAAAAGTAGTATAAGAACCGTTTTTTCAACCACTTTCATACGTTATAATAATTCTTACTTTTTCTACTACAGATAAAATCTTTCGTTTTGAAGCCATTTTCATCACAACACACCTAGGGAAATTTAAAACTAAACTGATAGACTAATACATGAAGCCAGGAATCCTAGATGACGTCGTAATAGGAAATAATTACAATAATCAAAACAATGTAGTAAGCAATATTATTGCAGTATTATTTATTGAAAAATCTCAACTTGGGAGAATTTTCTAACCGAGGTTAAGCTGGACCATGATAACGTTAAAATAGAGTTTTCAATGCATTTGACTATACATATTTATTAGCGACAGTGAAATTATATGTATGAATGATACACAGCTCTATAAATAAACAACAACGACGAACAAACGATTTTTTAAATTGTGGAGTAATGAAAAGAAGGTTCGATTACGGCCACCTTATGGAGCTGTGGGGCAAGCCACCCCCGTTTGCAATTTTATCAGAATACGTGCTTTTAATAAATTTTATACAGGTTAGAAATTATAAATATACAGACAGAATCGCAAAATTAACAAATATTGTATTTAGGTATGTATAGGTATCAAAAATTGCAATTATTATTAAATAATTCTAAATAAATTATAAAATTTCAAAATATCAACAAGACGTTCTTTGGTGAAAACTTTTTTATTTTACTACGTACCGGTTTCAACTACTTATATGGCCATCATCAGCGTAATTGCTGTAAAATACAAATACAATCTTTTTTGACAATACTATAAACTTACTCAAATTAAATTAATATGCATTAAGATAAATAATATATTTACATATATGTTGTACTCAAAAGCCGAAATTTATACCCACAACACGATGTGGAATTTGCTATTTACTCATAACGCGTTATATGCAAGGTAATAAACTCCATTACACGATTCAGGGATGAAAATCGAACATATACGATGTTTATGACTTTATAGATGTTAAAGTAAGTGTTCATTCAGTAATTGTATTCATTAACTAGAAATGGTATACATTTTTATATAATGACGACTAAGGTCGAAAATAACCAAAAATCACAAAAAGTAAAGTAAATGGTTTCTACAATCATCACAAAAATACAAATGAACTTATTAGCAAATAACAATGACTGAATATGGATTGAAGAAATTTGGATCAAAATGAAATAATAAATCATAAACGATCAAGAGTATGAATACATATTCTTTAATAACAGAGATAAATCTAGCCCTCTAAAAAGTGGGACGAATTGTAGCTCCACTTGATCGTTTAATAGATTTTCTTCTCTTTTAGCATGCTTGTAGATCTCCCATGCTTCTAACAACTTCAATTTGTGCCTTTTGTCACACTGGTGTAATATCTCGACCACATTATCAAGGTGATGACCTGTGGTCTGTATGTGTTGAAAGACTTTAGATGTTGGTGTGCTCTCATGCTCATTAAATCTCTCTCCCACTTTTCTACCAGTTCCTCCAATGTAAATTGCTTTGCAGGTGTTACACTTTAATTTGTGAACTCCACTTCTTTCACGATTATTTTTGTTTTTGTTTGATAAAAAGTTTTCATCAAAGGACGTCTTGTTGATATTTTGAAATTTTATAATTTGTCATTATATGGTGATGGAGTTACTGAATATAAATTCTAAATAAATTAGCTTTTGTTCGTGTTTGATTATCTTATTTATTTTACGTATGTATTACGTGCTACAAAAATAACAGCAAATAATACATCAATTAATATGAACCCTGTAAACGTTATTTTGCAAACTGATTGTGAGTAATAAAACATACCCCAAGAAAGTGCTTATTAGAAATTTTTCCCCATTCAAAAACATACTGCAATATAAGTAAAGTTAGCAATACAGCAAGCCATCGAATTTAAAGCTTTATTGTTTTTATTCATAGTACCATCTAGCAATTGCTTCTTCGTCTAGAAATTGCTTTTGCTAAAATGATTTCTTTTCAAGCAATTGCTTACTTTTTATTCATTATGCCCAATAACCGAGTTTACGTTACATCCGATGTCGTTATAACCGTGTTCCACTGTAGTTCCTCATTTTTCCATTCTTCCGCATTATTTTAATTGATAATTGGTTTTGAAAAATGTCAATTTCATTCACTCCTTATTTTACGTTGGAAATTTTTCGTCATAAATAAGAACTTCTGAGAATAAAATCTATAAATTTTACTTATAAACATCTGACAGTAAATGTAGGGTTTAGCTTAAAAAAAAACCTCGGTAATAAAGCTTGCATACATATTGTTATTCTATCTGAAGGTTAAAAATAATAAAATATTAAATGATATTAATACATTTGTGCATGGACCCATCAATATGGGTAAGCTTCAACCATTAATCTTCCTAAAAGTGACAGATAATGAAGCTAGTCATGTAAATTTACAAACATAACCGAATCTGTATAATGCAATAATACAATTTGCTTGGAAATATAAAACTATAAAATGTGAAAACGGATGAACTCGTTAAAATTATAACAGCTACTAACCCCTTTCGATAATATGTAAATGACTGAAAATTGTAACAATCGTAAAAAAGTTATTATTATTTTAATATCAAAGAAGGTGAAAAAAATGTAAATATTATAATCAGAATCAGAGTAACAATGAATTGTATATTGTACAATATTACAACAGATAAGGTGATTTATTAATAACCAACTTAACTAACCTTCTGTTAGAATTTAAAGTATCAATTATTTATTATTTTGTGAAACAATATGAAAATCAACTATCTTTTAGATCTTGTACATATTTCTGTGAGGGAAGAAACACACTATAATAGGAAAATTACAATTTAACTAATTTTTTTTGAACGTCACGATTTACAGTGAATATGAATGAAGGTAAATTGTCACGAGATCCCCATTCCCATCTGTTGGTCAAATTTCCCACATTTATTTTATTTTTAGGGACATCTTAATGTAAATTTACTATGCAACTATTTTATTATCGTGTGAGGTAGATAATGTTTTTAAATGAAAAAAAAAGGAGAGTTAGACACACACTATGTGCAAGGCGATTTTCATTAAATTAGTCAGAAGGGTATAAAGTAACGAACCGTAAAATACTATGCGATGTGAATTTAACACATATCCATATCTGATTTGTACATCTTAAATTATATATCCAGGTGAAGTTTGGACATGGCGGAAGAGCTCAATTACAGAGCAGTGAATCATCGATTAATTCAAAACTGCAACTGCAATTAATCCAGGTTGTTGTTGTTATTGTTGTTAATAGAGGAAATTCATTGTAATTCAAGTTTCTACAAAAAGGCAAGCTTTTTTTTCAAAAAACAAACTATATTATTAAAAACAACCCAGTCAGTGATCGTGTTCTTAAGAAGATAATCATTTTAGCTCAAATGGAATAACTTCATAATAATTCGTGAACGCAATTACTGAATTAAATGAATCAAGAATATGTGTTTTGATAGAGCAGTCTCTGGGGCGAAAGTTGACGTGCCGGCAATCAATCATCCAAGTTGGACGAATGGCAGATACTTACAAATCTTGACAAATCGTTCGATATGAATACGAATAAAAGCAATGAAATTGAAGCGGTAAAAGGATCCTCCATGGAAGATTATATAAATATTTTCATTCAAACGTATTATAAATATTAATGGTCGTACAACTTCGATTAAGGGTGTATATTGAAAGAATATTTAAATCAATTAATGAACGAATGAATCGAATTGATTTTGGGGTATATTTACTTAAATTTTCAATGTCTTTGTGGATATTGTGTGTATTGTTAGGCTAATGATTTGTGTGATTTATTATCTTTATAAGTTACAAGTTATATACCAGGACAATCTTGCAATATGTTTAATGTTCAATGTAATCGAGTATACATAGAATCAGATTAATAAAGTTTGTCATATTCAATTAATATTATAAGTGGGGTGGGACGAATAGCGTCTAAATGAGGTGATCCTTCTGTTAAAGAACCAGCTATTCATGTCATAAAGATTAAAAATGACTATATCTGGCATGGAATTATCTACTGACATTTAATGAATGCCCAGATAGTGATGTAATAAATTTAAAAAGGGTGTTCATTTTAGTTAATGACTACCAAATGTCCAATTAACCAAATTCGTCTAAAGCTAATAATTAATGTATAATTTGTTAACCACAAATATTTGACCTATGTAGTTGAATTTGCACGAAATTATTAAAAGATAAAATAGATAGTTGAAAATCGGTCGACTAATACTGACCACGTTCTGTTTGTTTGATTAATTATTGATTAGCTAAAAATGTATTGCGGCGCCTGTGGCGTTTAATGAGGCAATGTCCGACTGTCCCTAACAGCCTAACTTCCAGGCAAATTTCAACCCTCAAACTTACAGAGAACACCCATGTCGATACTCCTCTATCTGTCTGTGCACCCCACACACATCCACGTATGCATAGGTATATGTGAATCATACAACATGTATGTGGTAGCACATATTCAAAGTGAATCGAGATTGAGATAAATTAATTATTCATTCAATACTATTCAACTAAAGATTCACATCATATGGGAGAATCTGCCCCTGGTCTGTTTAGATTCCATTAATAAAGTACTCTAGATTAGATAACTTCTGTTTACAACACTTTGTCAAAGTTAAAGAAAAGCCATTCACCGCCAGCAGCATGTCACCAGGGACGGATTGGCCACCTGGAGAACAACAACATTTCCAATATTTTTCAAACACCTAATCCACAAACACCCCACTAATCTTGATCATACACTCTTTTCATGTCAACAAATTTCTTTGTCTTTTCTCTCTATTTAAAACTATTTTCTATATTTGAAAAATTCCAATTCAACCCTGCCTGTTAGAAATTTTCCCATTGTCTACGGCACGTACAAAGTAAAATCTTTCCTTTTCAAAAAACAACAAACAAAACAAAACGGCACATCATTAAACGGATTCAAAATAAAATGAACAATCCCAGCTATATCTGACATATACTATTAGGTTGAGAGTTTATGAAATGCACAATTTCTATGGGTTAAAACGACGAATTAGGAAAACTTCATTAATGATAACCGCGCCTCTCACTTCGTTAGGCTTTTAATTACACAACCCGTTTTGTACATACACATACACACTTACGTATTCTGAGAACGTTTATTAAAATATTTAATTTCATTTTGTGGGGGGAATTGAATGGACACATCATCACTATCAGAGGCGTAATTTGGGCAGATTATGCAAAAAATTCGCACTGGGAACGAAACGTTAATAACTAAAAGGCATATATGGTTTCAGCACAGAGGAAATTGTGTCGTATCTTTATTATCACAACGTTTTTAATTGTTAGAAAAGTATAAAAGTAGTAGAAAGAATAAATAAGTGTACCTGTAGTCTACATATAGACACATATGTATGTATAGATAGGCCGATTTAAGAAAAACCAACCATCGAATGCGCAGAGGGACTGAAACGAGCCCGCGCTGCAAATATCGAAATTCCATTGGCCGAAATGTATCGAACACGCCTACAATATGCGCCGGTTTGGTTTTTCTTAAAACGACCTATCTATACATATGCGTATATATACAATAAACGTAAACATTCTGTTTTCTATTGAAGGTACTGGATAATAATATTTTAAGTTTGACTGCATATTTTTATGATTGTAAAATTTGCTATTTAATATCATTTACATTTATGTTAATTTATAAAAGTTCGTAATTGTAAAACAGTTATTACAAAAATTGACATCGTAATAGTTTGTTTAACATTGACAACTGATAGAGAGAATATCATCTAATCAACATCGTGTTTTTTACCTATATATAAATGACATAAAACACAAAAAAGGATATTTTTTCTGTTATATTTGTAGTCAGTGAAGTGTTTAAACGTGGTTTTCAACATTGTTCCAGTGTCTGATCCTCGTGGGAGCTTCAGGAGCGTTTTTAACAACCCCTGGACCGTGACCAATCTGTTTTGTACGACTTCTATTAGTTCCTTATCAAAAACTGTTTTTGTTCGCTTTGATTTTCTTGAGATGTCTTATCAACTAGGTATTCTATTGTATTATTCGATTGTTAATGATTTATTTATGGTGATTGTCACAAAATCATTAAAAATTTCTTAATAAAATTTGATTCTCAAAATTATTATCTTTTTAAATTGAATTGGAATTCATATTTAAATAACTTGTTAAAATGGTGTTCCTTTGATATGCTTCTTGTTATATTGAAATATTTACTAAAGGACCGAATTGTTTATTTTTGTGAAAACCCTTATTTAGAAATGTAAACTTACATACAAGGATACCGTATTTTTGTTATTCTGAAGAGCGGCACGAATGATAGAAGGAATCGCTTTGATCTCACATAAACTATAGGTAATCCCCGCAACCGTTGCGCAAATAGTACATATATACAATGCTTCAACAGCGATTTACCGAAAAGAAAATTCTTTTTCTTCCATTTTAAGACTATTCTTTGAAGCAAAAATTAATTACACTTTACAAGTAGAATTTTTTAATTATTCCATAATAGGAAATATATTTACATACCTACTTGTGTATACATATAAAGGGCGTACAATATATCATTTAGTGAGGTAATTCTTGTTGCAAACATGAATACTGTCAATTTTTGGCCATTAAAAGGATGCCCCGGGTGGATGAATATACATACATACACATACATACCAAGTGGCCGGGTGTGGGGCAATCAGTGGCTGGAACAGCTTTGGTGAAGTTTTAGTTTTAAAACTCCAACGACTAGAGGGTCTTGTTAAGCGAAGCCCGGAGCGATCAGCATGCTGTCAAACGGTAGTCGCTGAGGAACGTATGCATCAGCACGTGCCGAATTTCACCGTATATATAGAGTCTTTGTCTTTTTTCCAAGTTCAATCATTTGATTTATTTACATTCAATCAATTCATGGCACATTATCAATGAACGACGTTGTTCACGTGACGTGATTGAGCGTTATGTTAGGGACAACTAAAACTAATACATTTATAGGTCAAGTTGAAACAAAGGAAACTTCCAACTTCCAAGATGTTAAATAAATGACAATCGCCGTTGTTTACAGTTGTTGCCATTGTTGAAGTTTGTGTTCACTACCCGAATTAAGGCAGAATAGTAACCGTATTTGCTAAGAGATAGGTAGTAAAGTTAAGTTCTCATTGTCAAAGTTGGGGAATGCCGGTTGCCTGTTAATCTCCTGAAATGGTGTAAGTGCCGCATGATTGTTCGCTGACATAATTTACGCCTAGTAGTGGGATTTGTTCAGATATACTAAGCCGTGTTTACTGCTGACATCATTTACATTTCTACCGGGAGATTGCTGATTTAACTAATGATCTACTCACTTCATTATCAATATTCTAGCAAGATTGATGGTCGACGTTGTTTCTATAACTTTTACATAAATACATAGGTACACTCTTTTTTTATCTCTTATAGACAATATATTTTTAATCAAACATCGATAAACATTATTGATTTTCGGACTTCTAGTAACTTGTTTTACGATTTAATAAAGTTCGAACCAATACGGAATTTAAACAGATTGAATTGCCATAAACAAAATTAGATACTTAATGACCACACTTTTATAGGGGACTAGTAGTGAAATTACCTACTGTTTAGCAACACCTCATTGATTTTCAATTCTCCAGATAATTATGTTGCTTTGATAAATGATTTTTTTTAAATTCTAAACAAGTTCAAAATCTATCCAACATTGAAGGAAATAGTTTTCGAACTACCAGGTAGTCCTTTTTCGTTGTTTTTCCTTCGATAGGTATTAGAAAGAAAACAAAAATATTGTTTTAACTTAAAAGCTCCGATTAAACGTGCAAGTAAGGAGTGTTTATAAAAAAGTGCAAAAAAATCATTGTATGTATTATAAATGTACTTTTTTTTATTTTTCTTATAAGAGGTGCTGAACTGAGAACCTCTCAAGGAGCGTCCGCACTTGCCTCGGACATCTCAGCGGGCATGTGCGTCGGAAATTTAGTTGTGTCTCAACTCAACAATAATTTGTAAACTACAGTGGTGCAACCAGGGGGTGCGTGGGGCTGCAGCACCTCGTAAGACCCTTTATATTGTTGTAATATGTAGTACAGTAATACCTATTAAATATAATACATATATGTATAGGCTGTTCGCCCTATGAACTATCCTTCCGCCATTCTTGTTACTTATGGAGGAAACTAAAAAAAAAGTTCCAAGAGACGTTATAGCGGTAAGATTTGACTTTTAACGAATTAGGGAGGGCAGGAAACGGACATCCACTTCCGAATTTGCGTGGATTTGGTACATAAAAATTCTGATTTAGAAAAAAGAGCACGTATATTAATATGTATATATGTATGTATTATGTATACCTTCCAAGAAAAAGATGTGTACATCTCGCAACACTGAACCACTAGTATTCTTACATGCTCCTAGTAACACTCCTTTACACTGGCGAGCACAAAGCAACCCTTTCTACATAAATTCTGTAAACCCTAATAATCGAGTTTTATGTCGTACTGTTGTTATGTGTCGTTAAAATCACCTACAACAATCAATTCTAATTGCATTGCTCTATAAAGACACCCGTACATGCTGTATAAAAGCCACCCGCTGATTCAGTCAATCTTTAAGGATCTCTTAACTCTCCGGGATATAGCTGTTACAATTAATTCTCTGCCTATAAAGCCAATATTATTACTATTTACATATCTCAATAACCACGAATTCTAGACACGTTCGCATACGTCAGCACTGTGCAAATGATCTTGAATATAAATTATTTTGATGTCTAAGTAATATGCGGATAAATAATGGACAAATGTTGCACTCTTGCGATAACTTCAAAGGGGACAGTGCAGTCCCTAGGCTTATTTGTCCAGTTTTATCTATCGACCATCGAAATCGCCCCCAAGAGAGACGCTTTAAACCGCCAGTTAACATCTTGAGTATTGAGTATTACATACACCATCAGGCAGGCTACCGTGTCCAGTGATTGATCACCAACATAGAATGACCTAACAGGAGCCCCTATTTTGTGCTCTCAATAAAAAACAACATCGACTTATCATGCCGGTCGGTCTCTTATAAACTTCCCTATCTAAAAAAAGGAGACGTGAAGACTGAGTGACTTGGGAATTCCGGTTGTTTTTCCGACAAGATAACAATACATAAATGACTCGTAGATATATTCACATTTGCGGGAATTTCTTCTCCATGCGGCTCATTTGATCAAGCTATCTACGGTCAGTTGGTCAGTAGATGGAGCGCATTTGACAAATATGCAGCATAAGACTGTATTTCTTTTAACACTTTAAAATTTCCAATACGTGCTTTTGTTATACATTGTAAATGTAATGTATAATAGGTACATACATAGAGAAGCAGTACTGAATGGGATTTGATATTCATGTTCTCGAAATCAATAGAATGGGTAATTAACAATATACTTGTATATAGAAAATAGATGAAACATGAAGGACGACATGTATCGCGGCCTTTTCAGGGACAATTGAATGGGTGCGGTATGATCCAATTTTGATAGCCTCCACTCCATCACCGACGACAGCATTTCATCGGTGGCGACGCACTCTCCTAACTTTCTAATCAAGCATTCAGTTGCAAATGCAACGATGAGAGATCGATGAGATTCCGGTGCGGAGTTGAAGGGTTTCCGGCATTGTGACTCATACTAGTTGGACTTGTTTTTGTTAAATATGTACGTTCAACTGGACATCATTACAATGAACGAAACGCAAAGGATTTTTGATGACCGCTTGAAACAGGATGCAGTATTTGATTAAAACTAAATCACGGTTCAAACAAATGAAACGGGGTGCACAAGCGACTTTTGTTGTACATAGAGTTCATGGGGGTGCTTAAAAACAAAAGACTTAAATGACATGGGTCATCCTAGATCGCCGCATGGACGCTTTGTTAAAATGATTGTCATCTGTTTTATTTATGAGCAACTTGAAAACTGGGGATCTCAAAAACAATGTGTTTACTATTAAAATTGAAACAGCAACATTCTGTTTGCTACCCTTGGATCTCTTCACTAATCTACTAAGAGGATTGTGAGTAAACTTTTCAAATAACCAACCAAGAAGAATTCGGTTTCTAAGTTTTCAGCAAACGAATAATGACGTTATCTAGCTTGAATGAGAACAAAGACTTGCGCTAACTTAAGACTTTGACTAATTGAACTAATTAGAAACACTCATGTTCCATTTCTTACTAAGTCTTGTACAACTGAACTGGCAATATTTTCTTGTAACACGTGTCGTTTTTTTAGTTTGCTTTGAAATTTATTTTTATGTCTTGTGTTAATTCTTGTTGAAGGGTGTTAAGACGCAAAATGAATGTTCTCAATGTGTTAGTTGATGTATTGGTTCGGATTTAGACATTAGTCCGGTTGATAGTTAGTTAGGAATTTCTGGATGGCCCTTGGTGCCAGTGAGACAATGCTTGTAAATTTATCAGTAAATCTTTACGGTCAATTTGAATGTCTGTAACAATCCGCTCGTAGTGCTGAGTAATGGAGGCGCATTTGATAATTAAATTGCACCGCTAGTTAAGTGTTACTGGAGTCCTCGGGAGGGGATCAACCAAGTGGAAGTTATTGTAGTCGCGAGACACATTGTGTATTAGGTGGCGCTCTTGCCTATCTATAAATCATGCTGCCGCCATTCCATTTGACTCAGTGATTACAAATGTCATCTAGTAATTCCGCGTTTTGTTGGCCTGATGCTTTATCCGTATTCGTTATCTCTTGTCCCTATTTGGTACGATAAAGGCCCGTTTGTTTGCATGCCGGAGACCGCACACGATCCTTCACTTGATTGATTAAGTACATCAGTACGAGAGAATTAGATTCGCATATTTAATTTTAGACGATTGAGAACGAACATGTAGCGCCGTTACCTCACATCCAAAGCCATAAATCAAAAAAAACTCACCCTTATTTTCACACTCTCTCAAATCATATTTTTTTATTTCGACGACACTGAAACTAATTACAAAGGAATGATGAAGGCGTTTCCGCGTCAGCTCGAGATGAGGGGACCTAAAAGGGCAGTAATCTTCAGAAAAGAACAAATCAAACGTCTTTATATCTATGAAATTATTATATTTAATTACACATAAAATTTATACCTATAGTTTTAACAAAACAGAGTATCAGAAAGCCAATCCTATAAATGGCTAATATTGATATAAAGGAGGTATAACATGTTTACCGGTTGAATTTCGGCAGATGAACGAGATACATATGTGGGCGCATTAGATATGGTGATATATCACAAAAAATGATGATCTTTTTCCTTAGGGACTTCCGATTCAAAGTTTGCCGTATTATTCTTTAACCCCAATAGTATTTCAAGATCGTTTGAATTTTGTTTGATTTATTGAGTTTTCCTGGTTTCAACAGATTGAAAATTCAGTTTCTGTGACAGTATGTGAAACGAATTCTAATTTTTGCATTTGTTTTTAAGCCGACTAAACTAGGGGTGTTTGTGATATAGTTCTTCATAGATAACATTTGCTATCATTAATCAGTCAATGTCAAGTAGCATTGTTTTGGTTGGAACGATGCGTCAGTCAACCAGCTTTGGTGCCGTCATGTCCGCTTTGTGTTTTTCGTATCAGGTTACATCCTACGAAAATAATCAAAAACTGAAATGAACATCAGTAGCGAAATGATTGATTACGACTAAATAGTGGAACTAACATGTATTCTATTATTTGCAAGTTCTATTTATTTACCTTTACTAAATACCTATTGTAAGACTAAATTTGTAATTGAATAAAAGTGTCTTCCGATTGTGAGTAAACGCATCTTACTCATTTATTTTCTTTATATCTGAATTATTTCAAATAAGCTTGTATCCAATACCATTTCATTATGTTGATTTGTTTAGAACAATACTCTACATCTTTTGACGCAAGGGTGACACAGCCCTGACAGACTGTGGAACAAGACAAATTATCACCTTGATTATGCGACCCACCTTATTATGCAATCTGGATTGAGTCTGCAGGGAAGTCAATTTTATCCTGTATGAAATATCACTCACTTAGCAATTTTCATAGGTAAGGCCGAAAATAAAATTAGAAATTTATTTATTTAGATAAAAATACTTATTGTTATTTAATTTAAAAATAACGACTACAATGAATATTTACTGAACCAAAATTGAAACGATCTTAAAATGCGGTGTGGGAATAGTGTCGGTTTATGGTTTATATTAGTTGCGCTCAGGTGTACAATGTCCCAAGCAGGCGATAACAGGGATAAGCAGACCTACATGCATCCAACCGTCTAATCTGCTTGGTAGTTCATTGCAGGCGACGCTTTATCATGAAATATCATATCGGACTGTCAAATCCAATGGTAATGATTGACATAAATTTTGCATAATGAACACATTTTGTATAGTGGAATATTCGTTCCCCCAAATAACGCAATTCTGGTCGCAATAAAGTCGAAAATCTTCATTTGTGTAGCATGAAAATATTGTTTAGAGTATACATAGAAATATTTCAACATACATGATGGACCAAGGATTAAAGGAGATTGAAAAACAAAGAATTTAACATAGGGATCTCGTTAAAGTGAATTATCCGGCCGAAGTAATTAACTAGGGATCTCTATGCAATGGTTCCTAACAAACAATGTGACAGCTCAGAGGTGACTTCTGCGACGCCGGTTCATTAATTTATTTTACAAATCAGCTTATTCGAACCCTCAAAGCTGTTCTGCATTTTTCGACAAGTCTCTCATTATAAGGGAGACGCGTAAATGAGAAGAGCTGCGATAATCCCTTACAACACCACAGCCGTGGAACTAATTACTAGAGTCTAAACCCTTTTTTATAGTACTTGGCGAGCTTCTGCATTATAATTTAGTAATGGAATCCATATTTTGAAAGCAAAGCCACAATTTTACAACAAATACGTAGCTTTGCAAGTGCTTCTTCTGATATTCACCAAATTGATGTTTATCTCTTTTCTTTGATAATTAAGAACGATATCGAATCCTACCAACGCAAGCGAATGTCCATCAGTGTAACCATACTATTTCCATTTGCATGGATAATAAGTGAACCCTTGCTCAATTAAGCTTAACTTGGTGTGATGCTCGTTGTTCATCTTAAATCCGTATAAATGACCCGTCTGGGAATAACACGAGTGACCACGTTGAACCTTCAACTACCGGTCACTAGGCTGTCCAGCCGTATCGTAATGAATGGTAGTGTTGATTAGAAGATTTAATTATACAAGGGGCACCTATTATCGAATACCCCATCATCCAAGCTCTCTTAACGACAAATGTATCCAATTTATCCTAACAAAAGCTATATTTTATAAGTGACGAAATAGTGCTATAAACTACCTAATCATTTTTTACCAATCATAAACATTTAAGATAGATACTTTGAAAGACTGTTTGCTAGCTTAATAGCCAGATTGGAGTGCTTAATATTTGTCAACGTTAATAAATCAACTTTTACTTTAAGTAATATTTCATGGTCAGTGTGGATTACAATCAATCATCGCTGTTGTTGTTGTGAGTAGCTATGACCATGGAACTTGACTATCGAACTAATGTTTTTGTTGAATTATTTGCAACTGACTTGCGTGATGAAAATGATAAAATCGTGTCAATTTGTAAACTAATAAGTGAACACATTTTCCAACTACATAATCACCTCATTTTATGAATACTATTGTACTGATAAAACATTCTCGTCCCAATCTGCCACCAATTATCAGTGAGTCATTCAATAGACATTTAGATATAAAAATACATATATAGGTACATTTCAAAAATTAACACTCTGATTATCTAACATTAAAATCTATATACATATAAAGGAAATCCATAAATAGGACTATAATATTAGGGTAAGGTGCTGTAAATGTGCGCACTTTCGAAATAATTATTATACGAATATTTTACCGAGGCGAAAGCTTTGGATGCGCAGTAGGACAGACAGGCCACTGTCACCGCCTACAAAGCAACTTGAAGGGTAGTCCAAAGACGTAGATGTTCCAGTGCGAACACTACACATCACTTTTACAAGTATTGCTTTTTATTTATATTGTTTATTTTATATAGGAAATATGTAGATATTACCTATATTTTTGTTTATATTTTCTGTGACAGTATTTTTATTAAATATAGTTACTAATCATTCCATTTTACGGACGCCTAGGGTTCTTACTTACAAGCTAGCGTCCCTTATTTGTCAGAAGCAGGTAAAACCACCCTCCCATCCTTTGTTAGTACATTCCCATCTGCGTCAACTCTCGCCTCGGTAAAATATTCGTATAATACCTGTATATAAATAAAGAATGCTTTCCGAAAATCAAACTTTATTTATTTATAAACTCCAATCAACATTTAACAAATTGCCACAATTCCTTAATCCTACTATAACAATCTTCGGAATTATTTGATAACAAAAGAAAAATGAGGAATGCGTACTCTTACACACCCTAACATGTAAGAGTACGCGCTGTGCTCGATAAGAGTGCGAATGTTTTATATTATTTCACACAAAACCTAAATAATCGGTACACTTTTCATGCTACCATGTTTGGAACAACCAATCCAATCTTCTTTAATAGGTTCTCAATAGATTTCGTTGCAAAGCCCACATTTCCAAACTTTTTTCTTAGGCTCCACTTTGGGCTTCTTGTAATTTTTAGTGGTTCCAGCACGGTTGTTTGGAACTGTCGTAATTTTTTGATAATTTTTTTGTTTGAGTCGTCTTTTAAACGGGGAACCACTTATGATTTCAGATCTCTTAGTTTTTTTCTGAAGATCCGGACTCCGGACTTACTTGCGGTGTCACAACTAATTTGCTCTTCGATGTTGATATAATCTTTCGAGACTGTTTGGCTGGGAACGAGCACCTCAGGAACTTCTGCTGCGCTAGCCAGGAAAACCTCTTCAGTGAAGACATCTGGATCATACGGTGATATACCTGTTATATTAAATCCCTGTACAGCATTTGTGCTGTTGGCAGCTTTGCAATAAGCTGGAGTAAATATAGTCGCGATATAGTTTGCCTGGGTGATTTTGCAGCAATTTTTGACATTCTGCAGCGTAGAACTTTTTTAGCTTACTGAAAAAGCAACTGTCAAGTGGCTGCATCTTGTGACTACTATGTGGAGGTAAGGTCAACGTATGAATATGATTAGCACAGAAGAACTCAGCAGCTTTTAATGAACAATGCGATGGATGGTTGTCTAAAGTGAGTAGAATAGGATTGTCTACTGAGGGCTTGGTACTGTTCTTAAAATGCGTCAGCCAATCTAAGAAAAGATCGCTATTTATGAAGCTTGAATCAGACACCATGCCAAGTGATGAGGGTAGTGCTCCATCAAGCAGTTCGGCTTTCATGCGTTTTCTTGCGAATATAAAGGCAGGTGGGACAAAATTTCGGGCAGCACAGACTACTGTGTTGAGAGAACTTTTGGAGATTTATTTGGTACTGTGAAGATGCATGTTATAAATAGCATGAGGGGCAAATTTATGTCCACTCAATAAATCTAATAAATTTTTGAAGACTCTATCACATTGCAGCTTGTTAAAACCAATCGCCCGAGCCATTCCCAAACGATGCTGAATACCTAAATTGTTTTTCTGCAAAATCGAATGCGACACTCTTAATTCTTTGGCTGTTATACCATATAACATATTATCAATTTTTTTATATATATCGGCACAGTTCGTCTTCGGTTTCTTTAGTTCTTATTCACCCATTTTTTCACTACAACTGAGATTTCGAATGTAGGTACAACGATATTACCAGTCAAAGTAGGCTACGAATCAAAAATACAAATCGTTGATTGAGTCCGTAACGACAATTGTCTCTTATTCAATTGTCACCAATTGTAGGTTTGAAATTTTCTGCGACCGTTTTCAAATCGATTTCACATTAGAAATACTGATTTTATAATTAATTATAGGTATATTAATCACTATTTTTGTTTTTTTGAATTGTTTTTGTCAATTGTCAAATTTATTAACGTTCTCAATCGTTGACCACTTTGACCTGAAATAGTATTCTACATTCTATGTATATTTCCTATAGTGTATGTAATTCAACAATTTTGTGTATCAATAGTTATTTGTGTAACAAGTTCGAAAAGTATTTATTGGTCGCAATAGGCGTGGAAATTGCAGCTCGAGACCAAGTTGAGGGCTACAAAAACGCGGAGAGCGACAAATGTATTTTTCACGCGTAATGCTCACTATTTTTTCTGAATAAACGAAGTGGTAAATCAATAACCGCTCTTCTATGATAAGATTCTTTATTTGCACTTCGTTTATTCGACTTCTCTCTACGATGGAGGATATAAATCATCTGTTTTCTATTTTGGTGCTTTAATAGAGCTATCAAAGCACCGAAAACAGTGCGTTAATAGCTATTAATACACTGTTTTCGGTCTAGTATAATTTATTTTTTCGAAGTGGCATTCGCAGGTCCTTCAAGCTCTTCAACTTCAACGGACACGAGCCTGGACCTACCATCCGGAAGTTTAGCACAGACGAGAACTTCTGCTGCTCCTTCCGCCAGGCTTAGGACGACTCGCCGAAAATGGACACGAGATGTTAATCTAGACGTGATGCGAGCGTATTACAGGACAACTTACTGCGAAACCCGTAACACAAGTATCAACGAAGGCCATCAAGCACTGCTAGCACTGGAAATTACCCAAGTGCAGGTTGGATCAAAACAAAGCCTTGAACCACCTAAAGATCAGAGCGCAAAGCTTTAACAACCGGTGAGATGCTCAAAATCAAACAACGGCCCAACACCAGTTCTTCCAGCGTAACACCAGCGTGGAAAAGCAGGCTTGAGAATAAAACTATTAAGCTGAGGAGAACAATCAATAAACTCGTCGAATATCAAAGGAGCAACAAAAGACGAAGCATAGTTCAGCACTTCAATATGGTATGCAACCATAATAAAATTAAAAGAAACGCGATTAATGCTGAATCATTGCTAACCCAAGACATTGACCTACTGAAGCAAAAGCTTGCAGTCTTAGGCGAACGCCTTAGACGATACAATAAATCAAATCAACATAATGAAAGTCAGTGGATCAACGATGAAGAGCGAAGAGTGGAAGACACAGCTGTCATGTCCACTTGCGAAGTGAGGCTTGAAGATATTAAATGCGCTACCAATAATCTGCACAACTTAAAAGCAGCAGGAGGCGATGAAATTGACAATTTTTGGTGGAAATACTTAACTGCCTTTCATCCATATCTCGTGACAATTTTCAGCGAGTTTATACAAAATCCAACAAGCATTCCTGAACATCTGGCGAATGGCATTACCTACTTGCTCCCTAAAAGTGAAGACACGTCAAGACCAGGAAACTTTAGGCCAATAACGTGTCTCCCGACAATTTATAAAGTTTTCACCTCAGTCCTCACCACAAGATTTGTCATCACTTGGTGACAAATAACATCATGACTGAAGAACAAAAAGGAAGTCGTAAGGGGAGCAGGAGATGCAAAGAGGAGCTGACAATAGACTCTATTGTGTGCGGGCAAGCAGAGCATGCTTGTCGTAACATCTCAATTGCTTGGATCGATTACCAAACACATTTTGACTCGGTCCGAATCCGAGTACTGGAACTGTACAAAATCCACTACGTTCCTCATATACAAGGGAAAGGATTCTAAAGATCCTAAGAACTACCGTCCCATTACATGTCTGCCGACAATGTATAAGCTCCTTACGGCCACAATATCTGAGAGACTGTACTACCACCTGTTGAACAATTCAATAATGCCGGATGAGCAGAAGGGATGCAAGAAATGAACAAGATTGGGTTACATAATTGACGAAAAGAATATTGCCAGTCACCTGTTTTATATGGATAACTTACAAACATTTGGCAAAAATGAAGAACAACTAAGGCAGGCCATGCATATCGTCAAAACGTTCAGCGATGACATCCGGATGGAGTTTGACTTGGACAAATGCGCCACTGCTGTGTTCAGAAGGGGCAAGCGGGTTCAAAGCGAAAATATCCTACTGAGCAATAATACAACTATGAAAGACTTGGAGCAAGAAGATGTTTACAAGTACCTGGAAGTGGATGAAAGCGATGGTATACAGCATGACAGTATGAAGACCAAGATAGCGAAAGATTAATACTTACAAGCAATCTCAACTCAAAAAACAAGATAGGATCCAACAGCTATGATGTTACTGCTGTAGTTAAAAAACTGAAGAACTGGAAAGCACCGGGTATAGACAATATACACAATTACTGGTGGTAGACATTAACAAGTAGTCACGAAATTATATCTAAACAGCTTCAAGATATCATTGAAGAGCCTCACTTAACACCTGAATTTCTCACCAAAGGACTGACGTACATGCTAACCAAACAGGGAGATCAAAGGCTGTTCAAGAACTACCGCCCTATAACATGTCTACCAACGATATACAAAATATTTACATCTATCATAAGTGATAAAATTAGTAGACATCTTACAGTAAACAAAATCTTAGCATCTACAAGATTAATGATAAGGTAGTAAAGGGTGTACAGAGGTATTTCACCTCGCAGTTAGCCATGACTTTTGAACGTAGGACCGTAGCTTGGTTCGACCGCTTGTCGGTAATGCAGATCTGACTCTAATTACCGACCGGTCAACTTGTTGGAAAATTTATTTACATATTGTTTTTGCTTAAAAACGCCGGGTTTTTACATAAATTTCGAGGAAAAAAATATTTATTTAATTTTCATTAGTTATTATTGTTTGTGACAATGGTTTTTACATTAGAACGTCAAATTTAACTGTCAACTGTCAAATTCAATGAAACCTGAAACAAGCTACGGCCCTACGTTCAAAAGTCATGGCCTACTCTGAGGTGAAATACTTCTGTACACTCTGTACAATTATTAGAACACCTAATGAGTGCATGGCGTACTGTATTACATATCAAAGGGAAAAGACAAGCATACACCACATCAGTGGTTAGAATCAGAAGAGAATATATCAAGGCGACAGCCTCAGCCCATTATGGTTCTGCACAGCATTGAATCCACTTAGCGGAATGCTGGCGCGGAGCACCTATTAAAAATGAAGTTAGAGATCGAAAAGTGTGGAGTCCTTCATGTGGAAAAAGGGAAGATCGTAGGTATTGAAAATATGGAGCTCAGTGACGAAACTAACATACCAGGCATATACATATAATGACAATAGCTATAAATTCCTAGGTATCCAACAGACATTCGAAATTAAACAGAAAGAAAATAAAGAAAGAGCAGAACACGAGCTCACGAAACGCGTGTATACAATACTGGAAGCCCACTTAAATTCTAAAAACACATTTACGGCGTTAAATGTTTGGGCAATACCAACAATCAGTTACACTTTTGGAATACTCGACTGGACCACAACAGACCTAGAAAGGCAGGACAGGAAGATAAGAACCGCACTGACAAATCATAGAATGCTACATCCAAACTCCGCTATTGAGCTGCTGTATGCAGCCAGATCGGAGGGTCGCAGAGGACTGGCCAACTTGCAGATATTACACAGCAAACAACTGGAAGGACTAAGGGGGTACTGTCTGGGGAGCAACTTACCATTTCACCAACATATTGCCGCTGTGGATCATGGGTATACGGCACTTGACTCGGCGGGAACACCTGGAGCAATTGAACGTACGAGTGAAAGCGAGTTGTTAGATAGGTGGCAGAGAAAAGTATTAGGTACATGGTAGATACTACGCTAACTTACACCAAAATGAGGCGAACTGTGGTCAATCTAGTAAATATATACTTGGCGGCAGGATACCTCTTTCCGGAAACGGAAGGCGCTGTTATGGCCACCCAAGATCAAGTAGTTCCAACCAGAAATTACTGCAGGTATATCCTAAGACAACAGGTGGAGAGCACCAAATGTCGTCTATGCAACGTGCAGGAAGAAACAATACAACACTTAATATCCGACTGCAGTCACTTGGCACCCACTTGATACACACAAAGGCATGATGCAATGGGGAAGGTTGTACACCAGCACCTACAACAAAAGTGGAAGTTTACCAATAACTTCACTACTCCATATTACAAGTACTCACCCGAACCGGTCCTGGAGAATTATAACCTCATTATAACTACATTCTAGACGGAATCTACTGGGACCGGACCATCCTGATTGACGCTGAACAGAATGCCAATAACTCACATGATAGACCAGACATGATAATAACAGATAGAGAAGCAGGAAGAGTACAAATACTAGACTTCGCGGTACCGCTTGATAAAAATCTGAAGGATACATACAGGAGCAAGCTGACAAATACCAGCTCTTAGCAAATTATAATATTATAGGAATGTATTGTACATCAACAAAGAGCTGAAATTATGCCAGTGATAATATCCTCAACCGGTACTATACCGAAAAGTACAACAGAAATAATGGAAAAAGTAAACCTAGAGGATACTGTTATCAATATAGCCCAGGAAAACATCATAATAAAAAGCTGCTCAATAGTGGGAGAATTTTTCAACCAGGATTAAACATCCTGGACTAAGAAACTCATACATACATCTGGAGGTGATCCCATGTATGTGTCCGACATCCCGAAAGGAGAAGAAAGAGATATAAATAATAATAATAATAATAACAAGTTTTCTGGTAATGAGCCTGTACGTTAACAATCATCATTTTTAACTGTACTGTAAATAGTGAAAAAAATACAGAAAAATTGAAGAAACTTCAAATTAAATTTTCAATTGTCATGTTAGTGATAAGAGTACCTATCACTATAATATATAATAATATAATGTATATATACTGTGTGTTAGTTTTCGATCTTAACCCCTTCAGACCGGATTTTTAGAGAATTGTAATACAAAATATTTTTCATTCAATTGTTTTAGGGT
>JAZBHA010000841.1:0-30783 GCA_037464855.1 Iselma pallidipennis | reverse complement strand
ACCGGTAGAGACGTGACACAATGGTAGGTAGATCCACGGGGGGTGGTTCACCGTGTACGTTAAGACAGCACAGACCACATTCAAGTATAATCTGTATAGTCGATCTACTTTGACTTGGCCCCTTTGACTAAAGCTAGAAGGCAATTATGGCAGTAGAGTAATACGACAAGAATTAGCATCAGTCAAGAGAATCAAAAATCTCATCTCCAGACTTCAGTCTCTATTGACAAATACTCAGTTTAGTGTCGTTACTCTATCGTTATGATTGTTTTACTGGTTTCGTCAGAAGGGCCAAGTCAACATAGTTAGACTATATATTGTAGCAATCAATATCGGCGGTTTTATTAGAATGAACCGATGAATTTTAGTGTCTTGCGGTTATAAAAAACCCTTCAATATTCTAAATTTGTTATACTATGTATGCGAAACATGAATTCATTATTGAATTTGGAAAGTTGAAGATTAATGAAAATTCCAGTTTTAAATCAACCACTGCCATTGAACATGAATTAACTATAAAATGTCAAAGGTCTTTACTTGTTAGTAAAATACGACATTTTATTTGTTAGCAAAAAAAAACGGATAGAAAAACTGTTGGTTAAAAGAGTTTTATCAGTTTTTAAACGCCGCAAGTCTAGTAGGAGTTTTTTCTTTCTTTTGTGGTTCTTAAAAGATCAAAGGGAAAATAGGTTATTTGACTATCAGCATTGCAATAAATGTAACGTAGTTTGTTGCGGTAATAATAATATGACATGCACACAAAAGCGTGAAACTAACTTTTTTGTATTCAAGCTATTATAGGTAGCATACACGGTTAAACACGTTGGCACAATCAAAGGTCTGTTCCAACTAGAATCCATAACTATGAGAAAAGCCCGAAATAGTCAGGCGCATGCGCAAATCAGTTTAAAATGCTCAAACTAGACTGTCTGCACATGCCTCGGACCTTTCTGATAGTTTTCGATTCTAGTTGGAACAAACCTTTTGTCACATCTCTATGTCTATCGGTCGATGCATCTCTTTTTAACAGAATGTAGTATTAACGTTCGTCTTAGCGTACGTACTGCAAAAACTCTCCATTCATTACATTTGGCGAATAGGTAGAATAGGGAGATTTTGCCACACTCTCGATAGTGCTAGACCTTGAAAAACAGAGATGGACGACTGCGTGTAACATTAAAGAAGGTTACTTGCGCAAGTTGTCTTTTTCTGCCACGATTTCGCCTTTAATATAAGGTTATCGTGAATGTGGCAAAATTTCCCGATTTAAACGGAACACACCAACGAAGAAGAAGACGAAAAGGAACAATCATTGTGATAAAAGCAAATAATAACCAATAGAAGCAGATTCAATAAAAAAAATCAATAAATGAAAATCTTGATAAAGTGTTATTGTTACTATTAGGGATGGTTGATGATGTCGTGAAATATAGGCAAGAACGAACAGCAGACCAAAAAAGCAAAAACAAAAACGGAAATAACATCTCAATTAATCAAATCGTTACAAGAGTTCAAGGATGAGAAACTGTTGAAGCAGACAAAAAAAAAATAGCCTAAATAGAGCAGAATTTAAATAAAACAGTACCCTTCTCTAACAAGAACAAGTTTTTGTAGAATTCTCGCGATTATTTAATTTGTCGCAATTAGTTGTTAATTATATCATCAAATTTAAATAATTTAGAACGGGTATTAATAGAGCAAATATAATTATTATTATGATTAAATTATATGATTTAATCATAATAAAATATTCAACTGTAAAATTCATGAATGGAACAGTGACATTTACACGAAACAAGGATGAATTGTTTTGTTGATGTAGTAAACAATCTTATGTGTGTTCATAAGACACAATCACCACCTACATGAAGTATGTGATTCGTGTCTTTTTAATTGACTAATCAAACTGTCTCTTTTTTTGGGGGGTGGTAAATTAATTAAAACGAAAAAAAGATCACATGAAGAATGTTCTACAAAATTATAAAGTTTTATGGGCAAAAAGTTACGAAATTGAAGTTGACAACTAATTATCTTCGATATTCAACAATACCACCTACTGGAACCTTCAATTTAAAGGACAGAATACCGAATTATCGGCCAGTTTCACCAACCTGGCTTAAAATCAATGTTGGTCGGTTAAATATTGAGTCGGGTTCAAGTTAACGTATTGCACAAATCGAATATAAGCAATCCGGTAGTGTTATGACGTCATTTCGGTTGAGAAACGCTGGTACGCTTTTAGCCTAAGGCGTTTTTTGGTGACTCACCGTATTCGTACACGTTGATCTTGAACCACAGACTGGTGGCTGGATACTTCCGAGAGTTATTCGACGTCATTGTTGTATCGGATTGAACCGGCTTAACTACGCTGAGTCGCCAGAAAACGGTGTCTTTAATTAAATTATGTCGGTGAAATTGGGGTATATAGCCGACCATAGATAACAAAAATTCAATTTTAATTCCGACAAATTCGTCTTTGAATTAATTGTTCTTACTTTAAAATAATAAATTCACGTGTAACATCATGTAGATCATCTTTCACTAACCATCCATTAATTATTTTAAAATAATAAAAAATACTTTCTAAATACAATGATAATTTGATATTTTGTTCCAATTTATTATAACGAATATTTAAACTTTTACGTAAACTGATTAATAATTTTAACGAACAAAATATTGGTGGTGTTTCTTTAAAATCTTCTAAATTCAATTCATTATGAATTATTTTTAAGATTCGTATTGATTCAAAATGATTTCGTAAAAAATCGATTAGATTCAATAGAGTAAATGTTGATTCTATAAAGAAATTTTTGTTAAAAAAAAATAATTAGCGGACAATAGAGTCAACCCCCCGATAATGCGCTCTCCGACCTTCGCTTAACGCCCATGAAACTGTAAGAACAAAAGTGCCAAATATTTTCAGTTGGGACAAATGGGGGCGCAGAATCGGGGGTTGACCGTATGATCAAAAGAACCTTGTTGTCGGATCTTATCCTCAATTATCACCAATTCACCCATGAATGGTTTTATAATATTTTTTATACCATTCGAATAACATTGATAAGTTTCCGGTATTATATAGGATGTGGTTGTTGTTATTATCGGTAATAATAATGATTGTGAAAATTCACGAAATTCATCAAGTACTTCAATGTATGGTAGAAATAATTGTAAAAAATATTCAAAACTTACCTAGAAACAATTTTTATACACAAAAAATCGAAAAAAAAAACAGTAGATGATGAAAATAATTACTTGCCGAACACTCGATATAGTAATATTCGATTTAATTCGAATTCGATTACCATAAAATTCAAATATTGTCGAATTATGACCACCCCATAATTGCCATAAAATCTCTCTAATTACCTTATATTCAGTTATAATATTATCTGGTTCAATATTGACTAAATTATGAGATTGGTGTTGTAGAAACTCATCCCTGGAAAAGGGGAAAAACACAAAATAATTACAGTAGAACTCGGCTATAACGACATTCAAAGGATGGAAGGTAAACAGTGACATTAACGACCAATTTAACCGTAACGTATCGGATGCCTTTTTGAAATCAACAAATAGCAGATTTTCTTCTATAACCATTGCTGTTTAAAATTAGAGTCACGTGATTAATGAACCAAATGGACGATTAATGTGTAAAACAAAGATGGCAATGTCCTGTCAGTAGTGTTCTTATGTCACACTTTTGGTCATGTGACCCAAAACATAAATGGCAACGACTATAGATCTAGTTGTTTTTTGATTAGTTTGATGTTCGTTTTTACGACACTTCAAAATAGAAAGAGAAGGTCAAGCTTGTGATAAAACTTGTCAGACGTTCGATCTCGTCTGTTCGTCGCTGATCTATTTTAGTCCTGTTATCTTAATTATATACTTTTCTACTATTCTTGTTTCTTGACAATAATCTTGACCTAAATGTATTGATAGCCTTTTGCCAGTCTTTCGATAATAATCAATCGTGTTTAGATGGTTTATCAATCGGATTGCTAGAGATTATCGACAACACTAACGGCGGGATGATCTCCTACTAAGTTCTTCTGATCCATAATCTCTAATGTCCATTGAAAAGTTTTCCCTTAATGCTACGAGTACAGTCGTTGCCATTTATGTTTAGAGTCACATGACAGAACAGTCAGTTTTTCCACCAAACGATTATGGCGGGAAAGTGGTCTCTCCAAGTTTTGAACCATATAAATTGATAGTGCGCTTATACTACTAACATCTAGATGGTACTGCCTGTTTTGAGCATTATTAGGGGTACATTGGGTAAATTGACACAGGTAGTACCCTCTAGACTAGACGATAGAAGTATAAATGGTTCAAAACTTGGATAGACCACTTTCCCGCCATAATCGTTTGGTGGAGAAAGTGACACAATTGCCCATCGAAATGGAGGAGGGTGTATGAGCCCCATTCGTTCTAACAAATAAAAATAATTACCAACGTAAAGCTACTGTAGCTTCTGGATGATTACTAGGTGGTTTCATACAAAATTTCTCTAAATTAAACCATGTATTTTCGACAGTTGCCAATAATTCCTCTCTAGATTTATGAAACTCACAGATTTTCAATTCTTCAACTTCTTTTATAATCGTTTTTTGTTGACTTTGTCTTATTTTAGTTAATTCTGCAGTATTAGTTGTATCATCGTCATCAATTTCTGATAATTCCTATAATTATATAATTATCATTATTATATTTCTGTAAATTATGATTAAATAGAAAAAAATTACACTACTCTCTTCAGAAACTGGTAATTCTACATCAATACCTTCCATTAAATATTCATGCCAATCAATTATATTTTCTGGATCGAATTTTTTCTCATAAATAAATTGAAATTTCTCTGGATGATTCCAGAATTGTTCAGTTGGACTTTTTGAAATTAACAATAAAAACTTAATAATTGTTAAATGATTTGTTAAATCATTTATATCGAATTGTTTTATATAATTATCGTATAATTGTTTGAAATAATTTGCATGTTGATGGAATGAATGAAAATGGAATTTTTCAATCATATTTTCAATATCTAGATTTAAATCAATTAAATTTGGTAAATAAATATGATTCGATGATTGTTTTTTGATTAAATCGTGGATTTTTCGTTCGTAATTATTAAATTGTTCATTTCCTTCCTAAAAAAATTATCATTATCATTGTAAATTTTAAAATATTATCAATAAATTATTAAATTTCTAGGTTAATTTTACCTCAGATCCAGTAATATGTTGAATTAATTCTTTAATTCCTTCAATAATATCAGGTTTTAATAATCGTGACATTTTTATTATTACGTTTATATTAATTTAAATATCAAGAAAATACCGATTATTTTGTTCAAATTATTTTAAAATTTAAAGCATCAATTTTTGACATTTATTTTAGGTTAAGTCCAACTGTCAACTTGACATAACCAAGTGATATTATCGACTGAATTCTTGAAACTTGATGCGCTCGATAAAAGATGGCGCTTGCGCTATATTATTGATTTTTCATATACAGCTTGGTGGCAAGCTTCTAGGTACATAAGCGAAAAGAGGCCGGGGCGAGAATGAGAACACTTTATAGAGATATTGTATAAGGGTGACAGTGACAAAAATGTACAACGTGAAGAAGGGGGCTTCTTAATTTTCCAGTGCAGGTAAACTTCTACCCAAACACAACAATTTTTGTCTCTGTTGCCCTTATTCAAAATCTCTGTAAAGTGTTCTCACTCCCGTTCCGGCCTCTTTTCGCCTGTGTGCCTAGAACCTTGCCACCAACTGGTATATACAGACGTGGGCACTTGCTTACAATTAGTTCGCGTTCATCCGCATGGCTCTGGTTAACACACTCATTAGCAGCCATGATGCAGACAAGGATGTCGATATATCTTTTGTGTGTTAACTAGCACCACGGAGAATCACTGGAACTGAGCAAGTGCCCATGCCGAAGTATAGAGACGAACGCGTCCTCCAATCAAGCCTTCCAGGATTACCGTCGTTATCCAAGACGCGATTCCCCATAATCGAAAATTGATTAATTTGTTCCCGCTAGTCTCCACAACTGTAGTACATATTAAAAATGCAGTAAAAACTCATTTAAAATATCCTACAAATATGGTAAATATCATTTATTTATTATATTTGCTACAAAAGAATATAAACATTAGCCAAATGAATTGTTCATGAAAATGAACTAGAAGGACAATTAGGCTCATTTCGGAGTTTTTTAACAAATGGACGTGTAAAAAACATGTCTAGAGTTGTTTGCTTCTGCCTCTGTCTCTTTTTTAAAATGTTTCTAAAAAACTGCATAGACTTTTCATTAAATAGCTCTATAGTTCGGATAACATCAGATTTGTTTGGATTCCATTTCATAGCAACATTTTGAACTTCCTCCCATTTTGCCAAAACATTTTTGACTTCAGCCGTTGTAATTTGTTCGTTCTCTTCATCATCACTGTCAGATGAAATCTCCGTTTCTTGTTCTTCACATTCTTGCTTGACAAGTTCGTTCAGTTGGTCACTTGCATTTGCTGCTAGAAGCACTGTTAATCTATCATTCATTGGTTTATGCCAAGGAAGTGTTTTTTCTTCTTTTGTGGGGGGCATTTTCTTCCAAAATAATCCAGTCCCATCATAATTGAAGACTTGGTGAGGTAGGTATTCTTCTTCTTCTATAATTCTTGGAAAGCTATCGACAAATTTGTCTGGTGCTTCCTGGTCAGCACTAGCTGCCTCTCCATGTCTGTTCACACTATGTATTCCTGTTCTTTTTTTAAAATTGTCAAACCAACCTCTGCTAGCTTTAAAATCATCATCCTCATCATCTACCTCAGAACTTGATTCTGAAGTCTTCTTTTTCAAATCTTGATAAATCTGTTTAGCTTTCTGACAGATTACATCTCGAGTTGTACTATCGCCTGCCATTTCTCTTTCTTTGATCCAAATTAATAATAGATTTTCCATTTCTTCAAAAAGAAGCCCTCTGACATTCAATCTTGAAGTTCCTTTAGCAACCTTAGCTACCATAATTTCTTCTTTCTTAGCCAAAATGGTTGATATTGTAGAATGACTGGTGTCATATATTCGAGCTAGTTGCATGACTTTCATACCTTCATGATGTTTTGCTATTATTTCTTTCTTCTGTTCAATAGAGAAAATTTTTCTGGTTTTTTTCCCCTCACTAGCTGTCTTTTTGGGACCCATTTTGTTACACGGTAAAAAAACCACTCTATAAAAAAAGATACGCAATTATAATATTGTTAGTGACGATATTATGTACAGCACTTACCGTAACATACACTGACCAGCAGCCTATAGATACGGCACGCCGCTGTCCATCGACAATGTCTTACCGCTCGGTGATCGGAAAATTCCAGTTTTGTAGAGCGGACAGAGGTTCACATACAAGAGTCGTTAACCAAAGCCTGTGTCGTTAACCAAGACACTATTTTCTTTCAACCACTCGTCGTTAACCAAGTATACGTCGTTATCTGAGGCCGTCGTTAACCAAATCACTACTGTATTGTAAATGTCAAGAGTGACATTTAATTGCATCGCATTTGGTAGCACTTCTAGTGCCATCTAACGACGTGGTGCTCAATTTCTACGCTATTTGTACCCGTTTCTACTAGATGTCAGTAATGTGAAGAATTGATCGAAAGCTTCCCGCCCACTCTTTTGACAGAATGTGTTATGGCGGGAAAGTGATTTTAGGGAGAATTATGTCTTTATTTCTCTAAAGAAGTATCCACGTGCTACAAATATCGTCGTTATATGCTATTTAGTTACGAGAACGTATTAACGTTCAATTAGAAAATTTGATTCAATACTCCGAGATTCTTTAGACCAAATAATTACGTCTTATTCTCTAAAATTAATTTCCCGCCACAATAACTGTCTGGTAGAAAGTGACGTCATATTCGGCTAAAGTAAAAGGGTGCGAGTGCGTAGATTCGTTAAATTATTTTACGGTTCAATTAAAACGAGGTTCAGTCTTGGCGGTAACTACTAAAAGTAGATTAGGAACGGAAAACCTCCTCATTTAATGCCACCCTAATAGATGACAATTATAAGTTAGTTATCTATCGTTATATCCAGTAAAATGTGATATTTTTAAACACGTATATTTTTGTTGATCAATAATAATAAATCTGCTTATCAAAGTCTTTTAAGAACATACACATCTACTCTCATCAGATACATCAAATCACATTTTTAGTTGTCTTCTTGTTTTATGTGAGACATTTTAACAGGGGATGAAATAAAAATCCAATGTTGGTTGATGTCTGTTTTCCTTAAAATCCCGCTTCTGTATAGGGTAGTTTTTTTATGCTGCTTCTCACTCCCTATGGATCGATTCTCCTACATTACTTAAAAAAAATATGTGACGTCACTTTCCGCCAGACAATGGCGGGATAGTAGTTTTAGGGAGTATGACGTAATTGTTTCTCTAATTGTAAGCAAATATCCAAGTCATAAACCACTGGTGGGTCGATTATACTATTAACACCTAGATGGTACTACCTGATCTCAACACTGTCATTATATACTGAGCGCAGACACTCCCCTCTAGACGTAAAAAGTACAAACGCCTAAGGAAAAAATCTGGTTCAACGCTTGGATATTCTTGCGGAAAGTAATGACGTCATACTTACTGTTAATTATTATTATTATTATCGTCCCAGATATTATATTAATAGATGATTGGGTTATCTTGGGATGATCAAACAATCGCTTATTTAAATAACTGATAGTCTCCATCCCGAAGTAATGACGTCATATTATCTAAAATTACTTTCCCGCCACAACTGTTTGGGTGGAAGTGACGTCACATTCTTCCAAAGTCGTGGGGGCAAATAGATTCATTAATACATTTTATAATAATTTATAGGGGTAATTACTACTTTTTACTACAGAATAATAGGACGTACAATAGCAACCATATTTGAAAACTTTGGGCCTCACTCTAGACGAGTCTACTCGTATATACCAGCATTAGAGATTTTGTGAATATTGACTTCTATAGTTAAATTACTTTGCGACAAGACTCAGCAAAACAGTTAGCTTACTATATCAACACCAATAGGCAGTTTTAATCTCAAACAGACGCACAGAGAGAGAAAACTGTTTTTATAAGAAAGTAGTTTTCAGAAAAGAGAGACCCAAGTAAGGATTATGGACAAACTCTTTGGTGGGTCCTACCACAAAATAATTTGACTTATAAGCTAATATTCACAAACAGTCTACGTTCACTATACATTTTTGCTCTTCCGTTATGAAAGCCAGAAAAAGGGCGTAGATTTTTCGTCATTTTCATAGAAAGAAGGAGGGAGATGTAGCTAGCTTTATTTTTGAAGAGGGAAAGGAACAGTTAAGAGGACAAAGAAGTCTCCCCGTATAGACCCGTCTTTTGTAAAGGAGTGACTTAATTCCGTTTATCAATACCTACTTATTTGATTCCTTTAAGTACATAAATCTATAACACATTGCTTCACAATACTGAAGTACTCTCTTGCATTTTTTTCCAGAAAAACAACATTTTTTTTAAATTTCAGGTGCAGGTTAGATGTAGGTATTATTATGCCTTTTATATAAAACGAGTTGTATCCACAGTTATACAGCTTTGTTATTTATGTATAACGATCGTTTATATTCTGCCCTTATTCATTCATTACCCTCTGTACTGCCTAAAGCCCTAGTCCTGTCAAAAACTTCTACGGATCAATAGTTCAACTGTCATGCATCAATTTGCATCTACTTCAGTTGGATTTTAACGATTTGTCAGTTAAATTTTTGGGCTCCTGAATATTTGCCTCTTTTCCAACTTTAACAGTTATTTTCAACCACATATACCAATTGTAATTCTCTTCTGGTTCGTTTCATTTTAATTACTTGAGAAAAGTCAAGATTGTTTTACAAAAGTATGATGACAAGTTGGAAGTTCAATACTATTTTCGCAATTTTTTTTTAAATGATAACATTTTTCATTGATAGCAATTATGACGTTTAGATGAATGAAATTTTGTACGTTAATTCTGTTTACAAACGTGCTTGAAAATACCATTCGTTTAATAAAGCTTTCAGTACAGGGATTTGAAAAAAGTCACTGGAAAGTCAGCAACTCTAAAGAGAGTTGTAAGTTTACTTATGTTGTTTTGTTGTTGTTCTCACAACTTCTGATGCCTTTTTCTGGACTTTCTTTCAGAAATTCTAAAGAACAATAAAATTTTATTGCCGAAGGGCTTTTATAAAACCCAGGACGTAGGAATAATCAATTAAAACAGACGCACGAATGAATTTCTTGTAAATTAATTTGTTTAATTTAGGATTCTTGTTAATTCGTATAATAAAAACTTGATTATTTTTTTATTCTGTTGAACAACTTTCCAAACAAGCTTTAATTATAGCAAATTATATTTCTGATAAGTTCTTTGTTGTAAAATTCTAATAACACTTACCCTTATTTTCATTCATAACATCTTCTGCTTCTTTAATTCATTTCACTGTCGTGGAAATGAAGATTATACGGAGATAGTACGTAATAATTTTGATCAAAATCATTATAACCTGTATATACTTAAGCATTGTTGGATCGTTAATTTTAAATACAAAAGCCGCTTTTACAGCTAGGATTCATGAAAACTCCATTGTTAAGGAAATACATACATTTTGAACTATTTTCGTATAGGTGTATGGTAAACACAACAAACCCTAGGCACACGTCAGATCTTAATTATCATTTAGCAAATATTACAATGAATTGTATTGTAACAAGAGTTTTAAGAACTCAATTTTTACAAAATTGGGACAAATGAAGGATGCGCATCATAATAATTAACGTCGAAATATAATTATATTACAATAAGTCAAATTATAATCAACTAAATTACAATTATAGCTGTCTTGTGAGTAGAGTTCTACTAATTTAATGTTCAGTATGTGGAAATTGTTCAAATAAACGCTTACTTAAATAATAGAATCAGAGAATTTTCATGAATAAAAAGGTTAAACTTCAATCAAAATAATTGATGGAATAATTCAATTTTGAACTACTAAATGTACAATTAAAGTTATTTGTACACTAGTTATATGTAAATTTTCTCGGGCTTTTATCATCGTTATCATCAATCAATGTGCCTTCAACATCCATCAACAATATTCTATCTTCAATTACATGTCTGACCTATTTTATAATAATTAAGAGGAATTTTTCTCTTACTAAATAAAATTAAAAAAGAGTTGGAATAATAATAATAATAATGACGAAAAAACCTTGTCTTCCTTTAAAAAAATAGAATTCATAAAGTCATAGCTGTTATATAGATGACGGAAACAGGCAATAATGATAAAATAGAATGAGAAATTGCTTTGTCAGAGAGAAATCGTGTTCTAGTTTTAGAATTTTTTCAAATATTTTATCCGATTTGCTAACGTTAACAATGAATTTTGTCAAAAAGACTATCATATTTTCATAAATATTTTTATATATGTACATAAAAACATACATATGATAAGAATCAGAGGTTTTATCCAAAAATTTATTGTTTTCCATTATACTAACTGCAATATTTAGAAATATTATAGGCGTATATTCATAAATATTCCTGTTGCCGTCGTTCACGAGGACTGTTTTAACAGTTAAACGGTATTCTGCCATCAAGTCCTTTTTAAGTCTTCGTAGACAGTGTTCTCCCCTCTATTTGTAGTTGAAAAGCATGCATTTGGTTTGAATGTCCTGATTAGAGTTTGGTGGGTGCAGCAACGCAAGTCGAAGCCCACTGGATGAACGGCAAAGTTCTCGTGGATGCTCAACACCGGTACCTAGTTACCAAACTAAGATGACTATGATGATGACTTTGAGCCGAATCCCATCAGTATTTCACAAAACTACCATTATTTCTAGAAAACATTTTCCAGGTTTTCCAGTATAGTGAAATGTAGTCTGCAGCCCAAATCTGACAGGTTTAGCCTGACGGCCGGGACTGGCCTGTCGCCTGGACTGTTGTAAATTGTAATGCTCACAGATTTGAAATGAATAAGGAAATTAATGTCTTATTAGCATTTAAATAATTCTATACATGCTGTTCTCTATCATAATTATTGAAAATTTTGCCATTAATCATAACACAAATATTGATGAATATCTTAACCTTACTAAAATTACCAATGAATCATCATTAGTAATGAAGGGGTTGATAATGATTATTACTCGTGTATTGATGATGAGAAACAATCGAATGTCGATTAATCTATAGATGAGGATCTAAATTAGGACCTGTATCTAGTCGAAATTCAATTAATCATATTAAATGACAAGGATTAGGTGGTTTATCGAGAAAATGGAGTATTTTCCAGATGATAGCAAACCGTTACAGGTTGATAGTAACAGAATAATGATTACGTTCAATATTTAGAATCAATTTTTTCACAAACACAGCTTTACTTTATTATATACTTTTATAGATTTAATATATTTCCTTATGTAGATGCGGATGTTGTATTAGTAGACGAAGCAGGAGGCACTTGTGAATTAGATCCAGTAGGAGTAGATGTTGCTGTTTGATTTGATGATGTTGGTGGTGGTGGTCCATGACAATTCGGTGGTCCACCAGGACCACCAGCCCAGTCCGGTGGTCCTCGAGGGACTCCGTCAGGTGGACCTCGACCTCTCTAAAAAATTCAACCAATCCTTTATTTGTTTTTAAATTTTAATACAACAAAACATACCTGTGCCAAAGTTAGAGTTGCCAATAGAACAACAAGAAAAACGGCATTTACTTTAAACATTTTCAATGCTAATAATGCTTGATGGTATCAGTTGGTGCTTTATATACCTACCTACAGATTTATGTAAAGTTGGACGAATAAAATAATTGTTTTTTTTTACCGACATTTTTTTTTAACATGTTATACAATTGTAATTATGTTGTGTGCACATGGCTGCCCTTGATTTTAATCTTTTTTTTCCGTTCAACTTCATGATAAAAATAAAAAATTGATAAAATAATTAATAAATCACCACTTGTTTTGTTGTTGAAATTCTATTTATATTTTAACCCTTGAAAAATTACTACCCCCCCTATATCATTAATCATGTGATAATTCACTGTTTTATCCGATCATTATCTAGTAGGTTATTCAATTTTCTTGTCGACCTGTTGCTTAAATTCTGTCTAATATATAATAGTAGAAGATAATTTATTTGTCTGGTAATTCTATCTCATTCTAATTGAAAATTTGGCAATACTCCAAAAAACATTCACATACATGTAGAGAGAAAGAGAGAGAGAGAGAAAATAGATCACAAATATGCCCGGGATGGAAAAAATGTAGATTTTTGAAGGTTGTCTGCAATTTTAATCAATTTTCTTTGACAAAAGCGGCGGAACTAGGTAATAGCCGGAAATGGTTGCCTTTTTTTAAATAAATTGACGAGATTTTTTTTATTAATAAACAAGTTGGTCTGTGTTTATATGTTCCATACAAACTCAAGCGGCCCCCGTAAGTGGATAGTTTTAATTGTCGTTCCATAGTTTACGACAAGAAAACCGTTTTTCGGTAGCTATTACCGCTTCTGAGATCTGAGCATGACATACAAAACACAATTAATAGCGGCTTCTTTTGAATGAAATATTTATTAATATGTGTGCACTCCACTTTTTTTGAATAAGATTTTGACAACCCTAGGCCGATTGGGATAACAGATGTGTATACTAATAAAAATCGTTCGAGGAGTTTGTGAAGACTTTGAAAGATACTTTGAAAGGAATCGTATGCTACTAAAAATTCCCAAAAAGTTTTGCACTATTCAGATGTGTGAACGTATTCCGCCCACGTTTCTCTTTCCTGTGATTTTTTTTAATAGAAATCTAATCGAAATTCTGTTAGAGATATCGTTATCATTGTCGTTGTCGTCACCGTCACCCTTTTTACCTTTGAGGAATTTGAATAAATTTCAGATGGTGAAACATTCCCTTACTGGAAAAGGAATCCAAGTCGATTTTTACGCAATTTGAGCAATAAACGATTATTCCAAATACCCCCGTATTTATTTTTAAATCTAACTGTGTTTTATTATTTTCATTGTCATGTTTTAGTCGAGAGTTGGTTGTTTCTGTAGTAACTGCATGAATTTAATGAGTATTTATGTTTATAATTCAACATCTCTGCAACAACTGCGCCTATCAAAGTTGCTGGATTTAATTGTAAAGAAATAAATTATAAAACCTGGTTCTAGAGAGGAATTAAAACTGAAACAAATTTGTTTTTAAATTGAAAGAGAACTCCATCAACGCCCAAATATGTATTTCTATATCAATTATAATATAAAAGATCCCTGCAATGTTTTGTTAAGATTTCCAATTATGGATTGTTCTTATAATCCCTTCGTATTGTTTATATTATCATCTTTCCAGAAAACTTGAATGAGTCTATTGTTCGACAGAATAACATGTTGGTTTATTTGCACAATTCATATTCTTGATGTGTATCGATTTGTTCGTTTTCTGTTATTCCACAGTGAAATTTTAGGCAAAAAAAACCTATTTCGCCGGAATTCGCCGTATCCAATAAGCACGAATACATTCATCTTAAATTTTGATATAATCGACAAAAAAATATATACAGTAGAGCTTATCTAACCCGTCAGCCCCCGTGGGAAGATACACTTTGGGCGTGACGGCCGTAGACTCTAAAGGACTTCGAAACAGGAGTAGTTGTGATTTTCAAACTATCTAATGCACCTTACTGCTTTGTGATGATTTGAATCAAACCACTTAACTGGTACGCTTGTGACGGATAAAGCGAATTCTACTGTAGCTTTTATTTTGCCCGTTTATCAACCCTTTTTTCTTTTTAACATCGTTTTGTTGTTTTATCGTCTTCCTCATTTTCTCAAAGTTTTTTTGTTGTTTTTTTTATTTATTTATTCATCTCTCCCTTATTTGCACGTTTTCCAAGCAAATTTCTGTTTATTGATTACGACCAGTATTTGTATTAAGTTTTCAATAAATAAATTACTTCTATTAAGAATACGAATTAAAACGAATCACTACCAATCCAACTCAATATTTAATTTATATGAACGACTTCACCGTATTTTTCACAGTAAATAGTCAACATTATTGCTTTTTCAATCAAAATATATCAACTAATCACTTTATTTCTGTACCTACGTTACTTCTGTGAAGCGTAAAATTGATTTTAGATTAACCGTTTTTGTGTAACTTGAACAGATGAAAATCACATTTTTTTATCTGATAAAAGATGTTTTCAGGCGAAAGAAAAAAATGTTAACAAATTATTGATTTTTATTTCAAGAATTAATAGAGAGCTTAAATGAAAAGCTCTAAATTCTTTGTGTGTTGAATTTTCTAGACGTTTCTTTACGATACCACAATTGTTGGAAATCTTTCTACCATATTTCTCATTGAATTTCCCTTGAAGCCACTCATTACTATTGAAAAAGATGCATTTTTCCCAACTATTGTGGAATTCCTGTCATTATCCCATTTTTTCTGTGTATTTATTGAAAATTATAATTAAAGAGCGGATTTCCACGTTCTACAGCGAATGATGACATCATTCAAACGATATAATAAACGAAATATGTCTGTATAGCAACTGCAAGTACTACTCGACCAATTGGCGCAATGAGATTTTCAAAATCACAAATGTAACCCCTGGAAGCTCATAGTCCGTTCTCTAGTGATAACCAATTTGTTTTATGTTGAATTGAAAATTTCTAACAAATACAATTGACTGTATTGAAAACTCATTGCCCTTTGTGTGGAGTTGTATTTTCCCAGTTTCCACATAATCATTGTGTCCGGTTTCTATTGTAATTTTTTTTTCCATTTGTTATTTACAGTTGATGATGCAGAAACGCGACATAGTATTGACGGCTGTCTTCTCCAGTTTGGCTGCTTTGATTCTACTAGCTGGTATTGGTGCAGCTTGTTACTTTTTCCATAAGCGTCGTCGTAAGCGTGACGATGATGATGATGATGATGGTGCAGAGGGTACATGTAGTCGTTTAGAAGCTGGACAAGAGAAGAAATCCAGACTCAATGGTTTTCTCAGTTTGAAAACGCCACTCATATCAACAAAGACTCTAGGGTAAGTCGTTTTGCAAATAATCCCTTTTTTGTTGTTGTTGTTGTTGTTGTTGATGATGATGAAAGGAAAACTAGGAGAAAATTAAAAATAAACACAAAAAAAATGATGAACTAATGAAAACACGATTGGGAGATTGTTCAGCTTTAGCTCAATGCCCTTAGGGATGGAATTGGGGCATAATTTTGATTTCAATCTTCCTATGCAAAATATGTTTCAGTTGAGTTGTTTCATTTAGCCCTAGACGAACTTTTCTACATGCTCACTATTGTTTGAATATGTGGAGTGTCTGTTTGACGTTATTCTGCTCCCAAACAACCGTACACTGCCATTTTGATAAAAAATGTAGTGCTGCACAGACACAGAAAGAAGCCTTTTTCTATAAATTTTAATCGTTGCACATATTTCCCCAGATAGCGTTTTTCAATTTATTTTCATTTCTCTCGTTACACATCGTACGTACATTTACAAGATAAGAGATGCTGAAAAATCCTGAAAAAATTTTTATTTAACTGAAATATAATTGCTAGTATTGTGTGGAATTACAATCCCTCTATCTATTATCAATCATTTTTAACGTTGTATTTTTCTTTTTTTATATATAACTCTAATCGTTAACGGAAAATATGTAGCTATTATATTTGATTTTCCTCGATTTTTCTTACACGTTTTCCCCACCTTTCGATATTAGAAAGATGGAAAATATTGGAAAAATCATTTATAATCATCTTACGTTATTGAAAATTCAATATGGGTTGTGATTTGCTTTTTTAATACATATAAGGGTTGATAGCTATATTCGTGTAGAAGGGTTTATATTAAGACAACCTTAAGATGTTGTTGTAGGATCTGTTTAACGACCCAGTTCCATCAACAAAGTACTCTTGGTATGCTTTGATGTTTCACTCTTGATCATGGAAATTATTCGTCGTATTAAAAGGGGTAGGTTGTTAAATTCCCTTTTCTGTTGTCTACATAAAGTCTTAAGTTTATACCTTGAGAAGCAATAAATATAAAAGCAAATCCTATGTTGATAAAAACGACAAGATATTTAAGAATAATATTGTTCTGTTCGAATATAAAATTTAAACGATTTAGTGATACTGTGAACAGTGGCGGATTGGCTCAAGTTTCTGGGCTACCCAACTGAACCGAGCCCTCTGAGGCTTAAGCTGAATAATGGTGTATGTCATTCAAGGGCTTTCTGAAAAAAATATAATCTCCAAATACCTTTGTCTGCTCCTTTGACTGTGAGAAGGTTGATTTTTTATATCAATCCTGAATCCTTAATCTTTGCTTGTTCTGTTCGTTAACGGTTGACATCAAAAAGGTTAGTTGAATATTTTTTGTCTTCGATGTAATGACATTGTTTCTGATCCCTGTAATCTTCTTTGATATTGTATTTTCATTGGTTTGCTTGCCAAAAAATAGATTGTTCACGAAATTATAGAAATAAAGGCAAATTATTGATGGAATGAAACAAATTCGTCCCTTGTGTTGTATAAAATTATCCTATAAAGGGATCAGGTTGCAAAATTTTGGTAAATATTGCAATACTATTCCAAATGATAACACTATCTCTAGCCAAGGGTTAATTATTATTGTTATGAAACCGTAAAATATTTACACATAATGATAATATAATCAAATATTTCATTTATATTTTTAAATTTATAATAACTGGTGGAAGGTGGTAAATTTGATAACAATTCCTGTGATTTTACCATTCAACTATCGTTGTAATTAAAGCAAACAGACCATTTGTGTAAACACAATGGCATTCCTCTCTATTAAATTGGACCATTCTCTACATTTTGCTTCAATTTACCGCTTTTACCTTTCTCTAGTACTGTTCTCGTGAACACAAAATATGAAATATGTTGATAATTTATGGAAGACTAGCTATCATACTGTAACCAGTACTGGACTAAGGCACAAGCCAGCAGGGTGCCGTCCTTTAGGAGACACCAAACTCTAATGAGATAATAGTTTAAGTAATTATACCACCGTTCTCTTTCAAAACTTCAGCTTTGAATAGTCTGTTGTGTCTTTTGTAAGGGGGCGCCGATAGCGTTTTTGCCAGGAATGCAAGAAATGTCTCGGTCCTGCTCTGACCCATAGCTATAGTATCACTCAAACAACAATGAAAATAAAAATTGATTCAAAACAACCCTCAGACATTCCGGTATTGGGTGGTATTGGGATTAAAGAACGACAAGCGAATTTAATTGGTTGGATATGTTAAGAGGTTTGTTTTGGGGCCAGCTTTCGGTTGAGATGTTGTTGAAAGTATTTTGCCGCCACTTCTCTGTTTGAATTGTTGATGTTAGGGGTGGTGGTGGCGGTGTTGTTGTTGTTGTGGGGATCGATATTTGCCATCTCTTCTACTACTACTACTAATACTGCTATACTGTCGTTGTTACTGCTACTGCCACCGCTGTCGCCGCCATCAGCACTACCATCAAGATATATCTCTCCACCATACAATCAAGAAATATAGGTCGTGGTTGAAATGCCTTCACTGACTGGTCCTATACATTATTTATTACAATTCCAGTTGAGAGTTCCATTAGTGTCGAACAATTTAACAATATTGAGGGTTGAGTGGTCAAGATTCACGTTTTTCTCGTTTCTTGTTGTTGTGTGGATTTCTTTAAAATATTAATGAAAGAGTTAGGTACCCGTCTAATTTTCTCACAGTAATTAATCAAGTTTTTACCTCTTATTATCAAGGAAATGACATTGCAATTTTGAATAATTCAATGGGGGATTTTACCCAAAGTTGACCCTTCACCGGGCTTGTATTCTAAGTTATTCTAAAGCCAACGTACAGATTTATTTATACCCTTTATCGTTATCATTTAAATTTAAACAAAATACCAAACAACTAGCAAAAAATTAGCACGAAGTAATAATTTCTGATCTATCAATTGGTGTGAAAATTACTAATTTCTATTTGGCTCAAGGCACTTTCTTAAGGATTCAATTAACACTTATCGTTAGTGCTTCAATATATATAACTAACTACCAATTTTGCTTTAGGGTTATACAAGATTGCTGTTGGTAGGTACAGTAAGCAGTTAGACTGTATTACCATCATTTACAAAATTTTCCACCCCCGCACCAATGATTAATCGTGAATTTTATTGGTTTCTGAAAGCCCGTCGATATCTTGATTGATTAATTGCAAGATGCCACAAGGATTTTTCAATTACTTTCTATATGTACGAGGCTTGAAAAAAAACAGTTATTTGCTGTATTTGTTATATGATCATCAAATATGTATTGGTCCTTCTAACAGGATATTTTCCTAAATATTTACAAATTCTTTTCAATGAATTGATCCTGAAGGATATTGTGAATGACTTTTCCTGTTCGTCTATATGGTCCCCACTACTGATGATTGCCAGCCACTACCACAGCATCTCTCTGTTACTGCTGCTACCACCACCGCCGCCGTCGCCGCCACCACCACCACCACCACTACCACCACCATTACCAATACAGGGAGGCTGGTTGTTTGAATTTCAGTTTTGGCCGCACGATGCTGACGCCCGCAAGGGACTTCCGGAAAATCCTCTAGCATCTATCTTTACTTATATTTCGCTTTCCTTCACACTATTACTAATTAAAATCAAACTATTAAAAGAATAATAATAATAATATTAATAATAAAACGAAATAATACACGTGTTGTGCATATTTGTTAAAAAACTCTTCTCTATCGCTCTCTTCTCTTCAGAAAAAAACCTTTTAGGATCTAATAATTTGGTGTTTTACTGATTATTATTGTTCTTGTTGTTGGTAGTGCCAAATTTTGGAAAACAGTGCAAAAAATCAAAACCCCAAACCCAAAACGTGCTTTATGACGTAACCCTGTTCTAAATTAAACCAAAAAAAAAGGGAAAAGGATCAAAAAATCAAAAATACAACAAAACAAAAACGGCCTTATTTTACTATTTTATTAATTTTTGTGTACTGATTGTTTTTTTGAGGAAAAGAATTATTTTACAATTTTTGGGCCAAAAAGGTTAGTATTTTAAAAATTCCTTGTTTTTAATAGTTGGGGGTGGAATATTTGGCGCAAATTCAACAACATCAAAAAATCGATGTTCAATTAACCGAATTTAGGATTCGATTAGTATTTCATTTTGAAATCGAGTCCTGGATGAGGCGGGATGTAAATTAATGGCAAAGGGGGATGGTGGTGGTGGTGGTTGAAACGAAAGACAAGAAAAAGCGTAGAACAAGGGATGGATTATATTTTCTTGAAGGTAAATGAGTTTTACACAGGATTATTTGTCATTTTTTTTCTTCATAAATCCTTAATCAGTGTTCCATTATTTTTTCTTGTCCTTATATTGATTGATCAGTCGTATTTCTGTTATCAGAATTGACGTGCATAGCTTATCATTATTAAATATATTGAATGGAAATTAATAATCCGATCTGGTATCAATTATTATTGATATTATTTAATAAAATAGTTGATTAATTGGAAATTCACCAATCTATCCCTTTTATTCTAATTATTATTATTATTATTATTATTATTATTAAACTAATTGGATTATGGAGTTTAACAATAACTTTTAAAATAGTTTGAAACCCTTCATTCTATTGTTTATTCGTCTATTTGTTATGCTTCGATAATTTTCAACCCCTTGTTTACTAAAAAGGGCTCGAAGCTGGCCTTAATGTTTCTATATTTCCCCGAATCTAATTAAAACCTCTGATAAACGACACGAATAGAAAAATTATTATCACTTGTTGCACTATTACTCGTCATTACTAACAACCCCTTAAAATCAGTCTTACGATAATTGATTTGAAAAAAAAAATCGAATATTTTATATAGACTTGGAAAATTCTTGAATATTTGAATATAATTAAGTTAAATGATAATGTTGTCGAGTGGTAAAGTTTACTAGAGGGATCAAATTCAGTCACTCACCCCCCCAATTCTCAAATGAGAATAAATATAAAGCACTTGAATTTCCTTCAATTCAAGGCGTCTCGAAAGGGTTGAAGAAACAAATAGAGAGAAAGAGTGGGCCTAGAAAACGAATTTCTTCCAAGAAGAATAATAAAAGATTCGTAAAACAATCTAAATAGCTGTGTAATCCTTAAGGATAAAACGGTGTATTATCCTTTATTTATTCATTTATTCTCAATTATTGTTTTTATTAGTTCTTTAATTATTCAAATTGAGTTTCATGAAGTCAATCAATGGTTGAAGTGTAGATTTAACATACGCGAAATGAATTCTTTTTGGAAAACAATTGACAGTTTTGGAACAATTGTTATTTATCCCTGTCATGTTCCTACCCCATAACTATCTTTTCTTTTCTTCCGCATTGTCAATATAATGTCATTTGTATAGTCGAACAAAAGATTATATTACATGTTTTTGGTTTTACATTGAAGGTATGCTATTAATTTGATTGATTGGTAACATCTTTTCTCCTTTTTTGGATTCAAAATGGCGATTTATTTGATGGAAGAATCTATGGTAAGGGGGATGGAAAAACGGTTTCATTTCGTCAAATGACATCTCCAGGGTTTTACCACCCGATCTACTAACACCAGGCAAAAAAAAAACTAGTCAGCAAATGTAAAACCTTAAAGTCCTCTTACAGTGAGAATGGTGGTTTTTGGACGCGTTTATCTAAAATATATATTAGATTATTTGGATCCGACAACGAGATTTCTCGTATTTTCTACCCTTAATCTAATATCACTATATTGATTGGATTTTGTTTTCATTTTTTTTTCTTGTTATTTCGACGATTTGTTCGACAATCCTTGTCATTCTAGTGGTTCCATACATTTGTCTACAATATACGGGGTGTCCGTGCTAAGGAGGCCCCCTTCTAACTATATTTGTGTTTGCATACAAAAATACAATTGTTCTCACCCCGCAAATGTATTTATGTCTCTCTATAGCTACTAGAGACCCTTTTTGTTTCAATTTGGACACCCGGTATTTCTTCCATTTTTATACTTATGGGATTTTGTTTTCATTTTTTTTTTAACCCTTTATCATTCAACTTTGATACAAATTTGTAAAATATTATGACAAATAGTGTATCTGTTTCGTGATACAAGTCCAGATATTGTTGTGAAAATAGAGTTTGACGTGAATTTATTTATCTTGAAAATACTGAAATTGTCAACTGTCCAATGAAATCCGTGTTGTTCTAGTCATTGGTCGAACCCTTAAAATCCTTTCTCACACTCTACCTTTCACATTGTATTAAATTTACACATATAGAAAACACATATCTCTTGAGGTTTACCGTATAGGATAGAAAAGAAAAGAAAAGATGAGAAACAGACTTCTCTGTGTATTAAGTTGTGACAAACTTGAGATTTTCTAGAGACAAAAGATTAATTACAACATCAGGTAACCTTAATGAAGGCAAAACGTGAAAAAGGACAAAAAGATTTGAAGATAGAGAGAACGAAAACGACAAGAGAGAAAGAGAAACAAGTTAGTTTTAATGGAACTATGTAATTATTTCAATCAAATCTTTGTGAAATTTATGCTGATTAAACGTTTTATATAATTATCTGTGAGAATGTAATTTGAAATTTATATGGGAATTTGTATTTTCCAGTTAAATCAAATTACAGTTTTTGTTATTTTTTCTTTGTCTTTCTTATTAATCTGATGTCACTACAGTCGTAGATTGTGTTAAATTAATGTACCTTTGTGACAAATTAACTTGCCTCAATTAAGACTGGCAATACTTACGGAGAGAAAAATTTAATTACAAATCTGTTTCAGGACATAGAAATATGTATATGTAGTTTTGAAGGCTCTAATAACTAATGATATATTATGGTAATTTATGGAAAGAGGTTCATTCTAAAATTGCAATATAGTGAGATTAGCAAATAATTTAGTTAAAATAAATTATTATTTAGGAATTTAGGGTATTCCCCCATTTCGTTACAGCGCTGCTCGGGATAGGCTCTACTAAGGGCTGATTCATGAAGTCGCTATCGCCAACGTCGTCGTTGATTTGTATAGAAGGCAATGGAGCCGTCAATTGTGACTTTTATAGCGTTCTACAGCGTTTTCCGGTGCCCGCCTGTAGTTAACGCCAGTAATACATGATGCTAAATCACACACAAAACGGTAACTGCTGACAGACAGAGTAGGCAACTTGCGCACAGAACCTGTTTAGTACTCTAACGCGCATTTGTCCATCTCTTTCTAACAGACGATTATCGGGATTTAACGTTTAGCATTGCTCTAACGTCATGTGCCAAAATCTTCCTAATAACGCTAATTTCTGTTAGAAGAATAGTCTGGTTAGTATGATGCGTATTCGGCCATCCCTTTCCAACAGGATTCAGCGTTATCGTTAACGCATATGCTGAAAGGTCTTCATATTTTCTTCATCTTTATTGTTTCATTAACTTTTCTATTAGACACTTGGGAATTCTTATATTTTTGAATACGTTGAATACACTTTACGAGAAACTCTTTCAATTTCCTTCCAAAAATTCAAATGAATGTTTCACATTTATGTCAAAATTAGCCTAAAACACGAATTTTCCTCAAAATTTCCCTCTTTATCATTCATTTTATTCAGTGTACATGTACAAAATAGCGTTGTAAATAGTAAAATATATACAGTAAAGACTGTTAAGACTGATAGTCCTTTATTGCTGCCGTCTCTGGCATGAGTTTAACGATAATTTATCTTGATAGGGTTTTATAGATGCTTCCAGTAGAAGTAATATCATCCATACGCACACAAGCATAACGTACACACACACACACACACACACACACACACACACACACACACACACACACACACACACACACACACACACACACACACACACACACACACACACACAAACAGAAATGAAAGACAGATTATGACGACCGTCATTTTTTCTTTGACATTCTTCCATCGTCCTTTTCTTTATACACTTGAGATTGTTTCATTGTTGAAAACGACCATCTTTGCATTAAAAAAAAAACCTCTTTGACAAACTTGTCTATACACTACGTTGTATTTATTTTTCTCTGCAATCCTGTCTTGTCGCCATCACTACCCCTTAATGTCGATAAATGAATTAAAACCTCCACCATTTAACCGTACTAATAAAATAGTCTCCTGGAGCGATAATTCTAGACTTTAATTAGTAAACGCGGCAAGGCTTCCTGAAGGAATAACTTGAAATGGAGCAACTTTACCCCTAAATTTCACCCTTAACAGTGGAGAAAATGAGGTAAATTGGTCCAAATGTAGATGTATAGGTGTGTGTATGTATGTATTTGTGCTCAGGTGGTTTAATCGAGGCAGTTCCATTTCATAAATGGACGTACAATAATGGTAATAGTGGTTGGTGGTTGGTGGTGATGTTTCATCTTAATATTGTGCTCCATTTTAAAAATAAACTTTATAACTAACCAACTTAATCTTAATACTAATAAGATTAATCAAAGTTGGTTAATTAAAAATTTTGGTTGATAACGAATGCATCGCAACGGCCTAATGTTATCATATCCTAAATTGAATTAAATTTAAACCACCCACAGTCATCTTGTAAATATTGATGAAGGATTCCTAAGGATTAGATTTGATGTTAGAGTGATGAACTGGAGAAGAAGGCAAAAAAAAAACTTAGGGAATTAGAGAAAACGAGACGACCAGAAAATTCTACCCTGTGGGACTTATACTAGACCTGATAAGAATAAAATAGATGTGTTGGCGGTAGTAATCGTAGTGGTGGTGGTGGTAGTGTTAGTGGCGTCGTCTCGGTAGCTTCTCTTTTTTATCCTCGGCTACAACATTCGAAAAATGTATTTTATCATTTAATGTTGTAAAATTTTTGCATACCCTTTGGAAACATTCACACACACTGCTTGTCGTCGTCGATGTTCGATTATGATAAATTGTTGTTGATACGGAGAGAAAAAGCTATTTCAATAAGTTTTTTTTCTGTTTCTTATTCAATATATAGGTGAATTTTTCGGCAAAAGTTCAGGGTTGTTTCCCCCTATATCGTGTGATGCGGTAATTACTTGACATCCCCTGGATATATGTATTTTTTATGTTGCTGGATAATGCAGTTCTAGGCACGTAGGAGACATTATTTTATTTTTAGGGATGATAAAAAGTATAATAACAAACATCTGAAAAAAATCCCGGACACATTTGACATTGCTGAAATGTTTTTCAGCAATTTTTTAACCCGGTCGCTTCAATTTTTTTTTTATTTCTTTGTCAAATCTGTTTCCATGTGCCACAATGTTCATCTGCCATCATAGTCAAGACATTCAGATATATCTATATGTTCTATTTCTGATTCTACGATCGTTCCTGCCTCATTCAATAATGATATGAATGCCAGGAATGCTGAATTATAATTGTGCCACCCTCGTGTAATATATTTTCAACTAGATTCTTATCTAGTCTCCACGTTTTGGCCAATGACCTCACTTCCACTTTCTGGTACTAACTTCTCTTGTCTCTCAACTTTTTAATGGTATAGTTCATGGCGGTGGGACAAGTCGCGTTTTTGCAATGGAAACCGTGCGGTAACCAATCACGAGCCAGAAATACTGGACGTGCGTAGTGAGTCTCCCAAGTCTGCCGACTGAGCGCAACAGTTGAACCAAGCTGAAAGTATCTTCTCAATCTATAGTCTCTACCTTTACTGAATAAAATCGAGCTAGGGTGATTCGATATACCGATAAATGAAGTCGTTTGGGTACATAAACAAAAAATACGAACAGATCTATTGCATTGAGAGAGTACAGTGTACCTTGTCCAACTAGTTGATTTTTGCCGAAATTTGTACGAATAGAGGGAGATAACCTGGTGAGCGATCGCCAAAATGAGAAACATACTTCTACGTTCAATTGGTTTTAAGGAAAACGCTACAACTGCAACATAGTGAGGGGGGGGTTTGTTCATTGTCCACAGTAGGTGAAATTTTGACCAAATACACCCATATTTCATGTCTCTGTTACACTTGTACAGAATCCGTAAAAGTGTTCTCACTTCTCTTTGGGATTATGTATGTACCTAGTAGAAATCAATTTACTATATACATGTATAGGTAGAATTTATCAGTTAGGATTTTTAATTTAACAAGTAATAAGACATCTTTATAAAAGCAACAAAACTCAATTTCAATACTTCTTTGATGCGATGCTACCATAAAAAGTCCGTTGCAAAATGAACTTTTCTGTGTCGTGGTTGCTTAGTGAAAAAGCTTGACAAACTAGTAATAAACTGCCATCCAACTCTGTTATATTAAATATGACAATACCATTTTAGCCTGCCACTTTCATCTTGTTGTATATATTTCAATATTATAATAAAGCAACCAGTACACGTCCGCCTCTTTTCATAAAATACGTGCTGAAATTCTATGTCTCTATCTTATCTCTACTTGCATATTTGTAAATGAAAAAAACATTTACATAGATATTAGAGGAATAGTTAAGAGAGTGGAAAGAAAATTGAGGGAGGAATAAAAGTCGATATGATTCTTGAGAGAAAACTTTTCAATCTGTAGTTGATGTTAATCAATTTCGATGATTATTAATTGAAATTTCTCCGTTTTTCCAAGAAATTGTACTTTTTTTGTGTCTTTCTATTTCGTTTGATAAATTACCCTTAATATTTGAATAGGTTTAGAATGAAATATTCATAGCCTACAACAATTCTCAGTGAAACTCATTATATTGATATATAACTGTTATATGTACCATGTATTATGTAAATGGTATATGTACATATGTAGATATGTAAGTGGAAATTTTCGTAATTTCCGGTCTTCATGGGGGTGTTGTTGAATTTGCGTTTACAATTCAGAAGAAAAAAGTTAAAAGTGGTTCAAAAATTTTATTTTAAAAAACAAAAATCAGCAAAAAGACTGAAATTTTGTTATAAATTTGAAGGAAATATTTAGAAAATAGAAAAACGAGAACAAAATAATAAAATCAAGTGCTTTTTTGAATGTTAAGTGTTAAGTGTTTGACGTTTTCATGGAGTTCTTGGACGGACTCCGACACAAGACTCTATCTAGATTCTTATCACAGTCTTTGTAAGTATTTCACATTTAATTTTAATACATATTGCTTATTTATTTGAAGAAAAGTACCTTGAAGTAAAATTACCTATTGTATTTTTGGATCGTAGCAATGTATAGTGTGGCTACGATGATATGGTAGTTCTGACTTTGAGACAGAAAAAGCTACAGCAATACAACAATGAGCACCTATTAGAGATGAAAGACTCGATGTTAGACAACTAGAAAATATGTTCTTGAATCTTTTTTTTTTCTTTAAATAAACACAGAAAAGGGCAGAGATATTCAAAGTTTGATTAGTGGGCTGTTCGTTCAGATGTCCGTAAATGAAACAACAAACTGCTTACTTGACGAAGGCTAATTTTGTTCCCATTACTCTATTGCTGTCACTTTTACTGTCTTAAAGTCAACACTGCCACGTCATTGTAGAAATAGCTTGAAGAACGAACATTTAGAATGTAATAGCCTAGGATGGATCCCTTGTCGAGCTTAAACTTGTCCATGCAATCCATTTAACAGATTCGAAAGGGTGATGTTTCCACTTCCTCCTCCTACTCCCTTTTTTTATTGAACTACCTACTGTAGAACGTCAAGTAGGTGAATTTTATAAAAATCGACGTCCTTTTTTTATGTTGTTTCCAGAGGGTTTTTGAGAGAAACACATAAAAAACAACACTGGATTGACGGCTTTTTGTGTTTAGACTTTATAAACTTACCTCATTATTTTCCTTCTAATTATCCCTTTGACTTATTGTTAGACATAGGAAAAAAAACTGTTTTAACATCCTGATGGTTTGAAAATCTTATAGATTTACGACTTCACGTTACAGGGGTTACTACTGTCAGATATTTTTTCAGTAAAGGTCAGATAACTTGTAAGAAAATGGAGCAAATGTCGAAAGGAATATCTCAATGTTATAGAATCGACAAAAGATAGGTTGGTAGCGGGAAATGTGTAGGAAAAGTGAACGAAAATGTGGATAATAGGTGACAATTTACAAGGAATTTGATAACAAAAGTGACTCGATTTTTATAGAAAAAAATCTTGAAAATTGTGTCAGACACAGCCACACCTTTTTATCGTTCATTCTTTTTAGTCAAACAGTTATCTAATCATAATTATTGTTTGCCTCAATTTAAGTAGTAATTTTTGGTTATCCTCACAACTGGTATTGGAAATCGAAAGTTGAGATCAATTGTTGTAAACTTTTCTTGTAAACGATTTGTGTTCATTTCTTCTTGATTTAATTCCTATAAATTTTACTGATTGTGAGTTGAGACTTTGACATTATCATTAAAACAAACAACAAACAAGTAATTATCGGAACAGAATTAGAGTTGGCAATCGTTCAATGATCGGCTAATTTAGGCACATAAACTTTCACCCTTAGGCTGTAGACGCGTGGAAACGCTCTGCTAGCACTACCACTTTTGTCTACCGTTTCAAATCATACTTTTGAATGAGAGTGGTTATACTGGCGCGCCTCCCCTAGCACAACACTTGCTAGGCTTCAAGCGGTGACTAGTGCTATGTATAAGCTTCGTGCGCACTGGTCCTAGCGCGGCGATGTACGATACTCCGATGTGATCGTACCTTTACTTTCTGTATTTTTGTATTTCGAAGTGTTTTGACGTAATTACTAACCTTAATTATTGTTAAATGTAATTTTTAGTATCAGGAATTAGGACAATTTTTGATTAAAACACAATGTCTATGCCGACAGTTTCGCCTATTTTTTATTTCCTAGGCTTCATCAGGGCTAAAATGAAAGGTTAACAATGTAATCACGAATACAACAAGCAAACACTTCAATTATACAACAATACCTAAGACATCAGTTAATTGATAATAGTTGATGTCCACCTAACCTCAAATATAATCAACTCGATTAATTAATTATTGTTGTTGTTGTTGTATTGTTCATTTTACGCCTTTCTGACACAACAAAATATCCCAAATAAACACACTCGACGGTGGCCCCAGACTGGCCCTCAACTATACCGGCCCGGTAAATTTGACGAACAGTCTTATGGCATCAATCAATATGAAACGTCAGAACCCCGCTTAACAAACATTTAATTATTTACGTTTGAACGTTTATTCAATAATCCACCCTTTTATACAAATTAATTTTTATATTCATTAGTTTGAGTATTATTCTACCCAAAAAAGATAGACAGTCGAAGATCTACTTGGTGCAGGTTCTTGTTAATCTGAAATCCATGTTTTATGAAGAAATTATCTGAACACTCAATGTCAATGGGCAGTTTTTATAAAATGGGTAATTATTTGGGAATAATACCACCTCATGGTTTTAGTAAACCAATAATAAAATCTATAAAATTTCACCGGATCTTCACAAGTATAATAGTTATAAATTTAATTATGATCATATCGTATTGTATGTATAATGATTTTAATACAATTTTTGGTTCAAATATAAGACACATTCTGTCTGCAATAAGAAACGCATCTCTAGTATTACAAGTTATAATTACATTGTTTTTATTGAATTTCAAAAAAAACAAAAAATGGTTACAAATTCATAGAAATTTTCAATTAATTGATCGACAATTGAATCTGAATGGTGAAAAGAATGGTGAAATTTTGAAAATGTTCAATATTGAATTTGTTATTTGGAATTTGGCTTATTTATCAAGTACACTCTATACATATTGTCCGATAATATATAAATTTGGAATTATTTACGTGAGCTATTTTTGGGGTGAAACTGCTATTTACTATTATCAATTTTTAATTTTCTTAATGTTTTACATAACACTATGTATTAAAAATCGTTATCAATGTATCAATAATATGATTGTTATCAATATAAATGAAAGACATCTAAATCCAAATCTATTAAAAATCATTAAGAATTCTTCAAAACTTCTCCGCAATCTGATCACTGATTTTAATGAACTCTTTGGTTGGCCATTATTTATAACGACTGGTGTTAGTATTGTTTATTTATTGAAAATTATGAATGATGTAATGGAAACTCTACATCCTAAAGATAAACGTTATGCTATAAGAAATCCTTTCAATGATCTATGTTTTATTTTGATAGTATTGGTAAGTGTATTATCTAGATATTGATTGTTAATTGTTAATATTTATATGAATTTTTCATTAGACACCGCTTATTTCATTAATATTTGGTTGTGATTGGGTGAAATCAGAATCTAAGAAAATGGTAATATTATGTCATAAATTGAGAGAACCATATGTAATACGTACACAAGTTTGGGAGGATTTATTACAATTAGAAAATGATCTTGAAAGGGAAAGGATTGCTATTAATGCAGCTGGATTTTTTGATATTGATAAGAGTACAATTTTAAGTATTTTAGCAACAGTCACAACATATTATATTATTATACTTCAAACTAAAATTAATTTGAATTGAATTTAATTGTATGCAAGTTTGTGTTTAAATTTACAAAAATAAAAATGATAAAAGTAGTATATTTAATAAAAATGAAAGGGAGTTTTTGCAGTACATACCTTATAGTCCAGTAAAAATCGTTCTGAAATCGACTTTTCAAGCAGTATGGCTGAATTTTTTAGGAAAGTTGTATTTGACCA
>JAZBHA010000840.1:0-30778 GCA_037464855.1 Iselma pallidipennis | reverse complement strand
CCTTGTTAAAATGACATAAAAAGGCTTCATACATTTGATTTGATTAGGCGTTTAATATTTATCACTAGAATTACATATGTTTTTATTAGGTTTCTTAGAGTTACTATTGCGTAAATCATGGATTTTTTTCTATAAATAAATGATGAACTTTATACACCCTTTATTATGATTTTAATGATTAATTTTTATCATGCATCACCAACTGATTTTTGAAAATCACGTTGCAATCCTGATTTAATCAGAAGTGCCCTTGATTTACCAGTTTTGTTGTTGTTTCAGTTTCCTCCATCACCTCAACAAGTGGGTTTACCATCCCCACAGGTGCCTGTTAATACTGTTCCTTTTGATTTTTATAAACAACAACCTCCACGGTTGCCTGTGGCCCACAAACAAGTACAGGTAATTGATGACTTTTTACTTAAAATTATTCGCGAAATTATAGAAAAAAAATGATGAAAATCTTATTACCACTGTATGATTTGAATGATTATTCTTGTACATGCATCACCAACTGATTTAAATTCTTTTTGATCGATATTGAAATAAATGTGGTTTTCTTTTAATTCAGGTTTTTTTGCCGTTTTTCCAGACTGAATTAACGTGTCAGAGGATAGCCGATTTCGAATCGCAAGCTTCATCAGATCTTGAAGTGCGCAACAATAAAATCGAAGAACTGAATCGTCAAAACGAAGAATATAGACACCAAATATCAACACAACAAAAACAAACTGACCAACATAAACAGCAAATAAATAAATGCATCGAAGTTGTTAAAAAACTGCTCAAAGAGAAAAGTTCAATAGAAAAGAAAGAAGCTAGACAAAAATGTATGCAAAATAGACTGAGATTAGGACAGTTTGTAACGCAAAGGGTGGGTGCTACATTTCAAGAGAATTGGACCGATGGCCATGCGTTTCAAGAGTTGGCGAGGTGAATAATCAAAATAATAATAATGATGGAAATAATAATAATGATTTTTCTTTTAGGCGGCAAGAAGAGATAACGGCCGAACGTGAAGAGATCGATAGACAAAAGAAATTATTGTTGAAGAGAAGGCCTTCCAATAATGAAAGCGGTCGAAAACGTAATAATAGTAGTGCTATGCATAATGGTACCGATTCGGGTTTTTTAAAGCCGGATGCTGTACCCGGTTCAATGACATGGCAGGAATATTATGAATCTGATGAGATTTTAAAATTACGGCAGAATGCTTTAAAAAAGGAAGATTCCGATTTACAATTAGAAATGGAGAAATTAGAACGTGAACGTAATTTACATATAAGAGAATTGAAACGTATACACAACGAGGATCAATCAAGATTTAATAATCATCCGGTGCTCAATGATCGATATTTATTGTTAATGTTATTGGGCAAAGGTGGTTTTAGTGAAGTACATAAAGCTTTTGATCTGAAAGAACAAAGATATGTGGCCTGTAAAGTACATCAATTAAATAAAGACTGGAAAGAAGATAAAAAAGCCAACTATATCAAGTGAGTGGTAAAAATCAATTGATTATTTTTATTTAAATTATATCATACAAAAATTAATTTAGATTTTATAATTTTACTTTTATTGTCTTTTGGTATTACAGGCATGCACTAAGGGAGTACAATATTCATAAAGCATTAGACCATCCCCGTGTAGTCAAATTATATGATGTTTTTGAAATAGATGCTAATTCTTTTTGTACAGTTTTAGAATACTGTGATGGACATGATCTTGATTTTTATTTAAAGCAGGTAAGACACTACCCCTGATTCATTGAATTTTAACCCAAAATAATAATAATAATAATAATGATGATGCCTCTTTTGCCGGATAATACTATGATGGCAAAAAGTATGTTTTCAAGACGGGACTGAGTTTCGTTGGCTTTATTGTCATTATTATTATTTTTTTTTTATTAAAACACCAAGTGACAAATTGGCTATATAATTCTTTTTTTTGTCTTCTCTCCATCATCCTTGTTTTTATTCCAGCATAAGACAATACCGGAGAGAGAAGCAAGATCTATAATAATGCAGGTTGTGTCGGCTCTAAAGTACCTGAATGAGATTAAACCACCCGTGATTCATTACGACCTTAAACCGGGCAATATATTATTGACCGAAGGTAATGTTTGTGGTGAAATAAAAATTACCGATTTCGGTTTAAGTAAAGTTATGGATGAAGAGAATTATAATCCGGATCATGGGATGGATTTAACGTCGCAAGGAGCAGGCACCTATTGGTAAAATTCTATTATTTATAATAATTTGGGGGTGTTTTTTCTAAAAAAAATGTTTGTTTAAAATATAGGTATCTCCCACCAGAATGTTTTGTTGTTGGTAAAAATCCACCAAAAATATCATCCAAAGTTGATGTTTGGAGTGTTGGAGTAATTTTTTATCAATGTCTATATGGTAAGAAACCATTTGGACATAATCAATCTCAAGCAACAATTTTAGAAGAAAATACAATTTTAAAAGCAACAGAGGTGCAGTTTGCTAATAAGCCAGCAGTCACCAATGAGGCAAAGGTAAGATTTTTCAACTCCCGGTTTTTTCAGGCTTTCAATTCAATAAATATTTATTGATTGTTACAGAGTTTTATTAGAAGTTGTTTGGCGTATAGAAAAGAAGATCGTATTGATGTCCTATCATTGGCAAAACATGAATATTTACAACCTCCAATGCCTAAACATTCAAGAGTAGCATCTAATCAACAACAACAGCAACAACAGCAGCAACAACAACAGCAAACAACACAGCAACAACAGCAACAACAAGGTGGTTCATTTTCGACAGGACTATTCGGAGCAATGAACGCTTCATCCTCATCTTAGTGCAGTGCTGTGTTTATTTAAGTTATTTAAAACAAAAATTAATAATAAAATTGATATGTAATTATTATGAAAGAATGGGCAAAAAAATGAGCGAAAAGCGAGAGAAAATGGGATGTTAATGGAGAGTTGAATATACATAAAAAGAAATTTGAATGGACGTGAGACATCGCTCGAAACTATTATTTATAACAGAGAAACGAAAAGTTAGAGAATTGAACAGTGGGACTGTTTAATAAGAGTTACAAAAATTAATATTTAAACAATAAGCAAGAAACGTTTTAATTTAAATAAATACTATTTAGAGAGACTTGAACACTATTAGGGTGAAACACATAAAAAATAATAATAATGTTGTTAATTTTTGAGTGCGAATGTTGTGAGTTATTATTATTATGATTATTATTATTATTATTATAACTATTATTATTATTATTATTATGATTATTATTGAGATACAAAAAAAAAGAAATGGTTGGGACGCAGTTTATAAGTAAAATATGTGCGCGCAACAAAAATATTTCCAACTTCTTTTTTATCTTGTTGCTTACGCTTCCCTTCTCATGAAGGTTTTTGTTATAAAGGTTGGGATTTATTAAACCTAGAATCCTAATAAACTATAATAATATAGTGTTACTATATTGTAAACTAAAGCAACTGTTTATTATGTAATTTGCTCTCTCTCTCTCTGGCTACTTCTCATGTATATGAATTTTTAAAATGCAATATATACATAATTGTATGTGTACATTGGCTAAATCTACCTTTATAATGAGAACCAAAAAGTCTCAGTCCAAGATTATAATTTTTTTTTGTGAGAAATTCGTTATCAATTACAAGAATCGATAGTCTGTATGTTTTCCTTTATATATATATATGATGCTATATATATACATAGAACATTATTAAGTTATTTTATGAAGTGTCCTTGCTTTGTATCATAGTGTGTATTTGGTTCGCTGCCTCCTACCCATTCCTCATATTCCTACCAAGTCATCACCCATCATCATTTGATAAAATACATAATAATATAGCGTAATTGTACAGAAGGCTCATGTTTGTATCCCCCACATGACGCAAAATTAGGCTTGTAATAATGATTATTTAACAAAAAAAAATATGGTAAAAACAATACACACACATTTTTGAGACATTTTTATTGATTTGTATCCAGAAAAGAGAACTTTATTTTACCAAAACATTGTAGCAAAAATAATGTTAAGTCAATAATCACACACCCACATAAAAATTAGTTCATGTTGTATAATAGATTATGTGTAAATAATCGATCTAAAGCTTGTTATATTTTACAATAATAATAATTATAAACAGGAAAAAACAGCCCAAAGACCGGACTAATTTATTGATAATATCCGGGAAAATGTCTCAAATTTTTTTTAGGAAATAACTAGTGGCAAATTCGCCAACGAATCCCATTCCGTCTCCTCATCTCCTCGATCTCACCTCCGTTTTTTTTGGTTTACATAATTACCAAGAACACCCAGACCTTGTCCCGAATTTTTTTTGTTCATTAGAAATTCGCAGAATTTGTAGTTTCGGCCACTGGTGGGTCGTTGTGTATTTGTAAAATAAAAAAATCTACCCCCAAAACAAATCCAATTGCAATATATAATTACGAGCAAGAAATTATATGCCAAAACTGATATGTCCAATTATTTGATAAAAATAAACAACAAAAAAGAAAAAAACACTCGCAAATAATAATAATAAATTACACAAATTTGAAAAATAAATGAATAAATAAATGTTACTTATTTATACTGTGCTGTTTGTGTGGGTGGTGCGCCACAGACATTGTGATAAGAAAATTTAATTAAGGAGTCATGTCATTATTAGAAATCGCAAACAAAAAAAAATGTATCGTTAAATAATTTTATTGTTTTATTTGTATTTGTAAACTATACTTTTATTTTATACAAAAAGAGAGGAAAAAAGAAATGTTCACACAATTTTTTTTTGTGTCTTTGATAATATGTCCTACAGATGTAAATATTACGGATAATGTGTATGATAATTACACAGTAAAACAATTTACAACAAGATCAAGTTAATTTATTTCATCGGTGAACTTTACTATGAAATATAAACTTTATTAAAATCGATTTACAGGTATTTTCATTTTTATAACCCATACAAATAGAATTTTTTGTAATTTTCCAGAAATGGTACGTTGGAACTTTTGAATTTACCGCCCATGACCGGCAAGAATGGCACGATCGTTACTAGATGGCGCTACAACTGGTAATACGTACGTCGTAGCTCGCACGCTGATTTGCCTGACTTGTCGACCACTAGTGCCATCTACACTTGGACCTACGTTCACGCTGTCGTGCTACTGCAGGAGTAGCCTGGAAACTTAAAACGGTAAACCAATAAAGGGATTTTTTTTACGGTGACGCCACTTCTTTTGGTTGACGATTTCCTATGACTAGTAATTCGGCTTTTATCAAATCTGTATGAGAACAATTTCTGCTATCGGCCCAATGGGCTGCCATCAAACTAAACATCCGCCCAACAAATGCGTGATAAATGACTAAATATGCCGAAACCGGGACTTTTCGCATTCCGGGCATCTGCTCCCCGGGACGCGGGACTTTTGGTGTTCAAACCGGGACAGTCCCAGGAAAATCGGAAGAGTTTGCGAACTGCTGCTTGCTGGGTTCAAGCTTATGACTAGGCGTCGAGTGGGCAAGTCAGGCAAGAATGTATTGACTGTAATGGGAATAATACAGAAATTTTAATTTTTAGAGCAAAATTGTATCGAAAAAATATTGAAAACGATATTATTTTATGCTTGTGAGTTTTTTTCAATTATCGGGCATGTGAATTCCAAAAAAAATTTTTTATGGTAGTAGTAATTTTGAGAATTTTTTTAATTTTGAATTTCCCGCTGCTACAAATGGTGCCATCTTTTGATAAATGTTCGAATGCCGCCAATAGCTAAACTAAAAATTATGTTGGTAGTAGTCTAGCGCTTTATTTTTCAGTGTTGGTTGCACTGAATTTCAAACGTCAATGTCATTTGACAGTTGTCAAATTGTAAGATTTGGAATGAATTTGGAATAAATAAATTAAATTTCATTAAAAACTCAATAATGTTAACGTTTTTGGTCCAATAAAATACTTTTTCATGAAAATGCAGACTTTACAAAGTATTACGGAGGTAATTTTAGTTATGGTAAATTTATAAGGGGCCACACATACATGGAACGTTAATGATCATTAAGCGGTTAATTATCGTTATACTTCGCGTGTGTCACCTCATAATTATTGTAATGATCATTACCAAATTAATTTACCATATATGGTCATTAAAACAGTCGGAATAATTTGGAAATAATCGACGTCCATGACTTATACGATTGAACGATAAACAGTATTCCACCGTAGTTAGGGGCTGTTCAGACACGCATGTTAATGATCATTAGCGCCCACACAGCGTATTTGATATCCTTGTCTGTCTTATGTCACAGCGATAAGTTGCGACTGTCGACTCGTGATTCTTCGTTTGCTTAATGATCATTAACATGCCGTGTCTGAACAGCCCCTTGGACTGTTAAACCAGAAAGAATGAATCTGTGCAAAAAGTGCATAGTTATTTGAAAAATGCACAGCCAGCGTTACCTGTAATGATAGTTAACTTGCTGCTGTGTGTCACCTATTCGTAGATAATGATCGTTACCACAAATTATTAATTTCTGGAATGATCGTTAACTTCCCTGTATGTCTAGCCTCTTTTGGAAACAATTTTTCTAATTAATTCTTTGTTACATATATATCAGCTTGAAGAAGGATTCTCCAACGACTACCTGCGATGGTGGTGATGCTTGATGTTTGGGATGATTTCTATTTAAAATCAGAAGATGATGGTGTTTTTTTATTGTTTAAATGTTATCAGCTTCTTTGTATTTGGAAATTATTATTTAATTTATTAAAGTGATCAATAAAATACTCGGTGTTTTAGTTTTTCCCTGTAAAATGTGTAGGTAAATGCATACGTATAGTAATCAAAGCGACTCCTATTGGTCTTAATATATTGCTTAAAAATAGTCTATATTTGTCGCTAAGTACCTCTTCAAATTGCTGCTAATACCTCCTATCACCTCGATACAGTACTCAATTTTCACGAAAAATTGTCTAAAATTTCCGATTTTGTATCAGGATCACATAAGTGACAGGAGGTATCCGGAGGAGGTATTAGGAGCCGGTATTGGCGGGAAAATTTGTTCCTAATACCGCCTCGGAATACCTCCTGTCACTCATGTGATCCTGATAAAAAATCGAAAATTGTAGACAATTTTTCACAAAAATTTAAAATTTTGGACAATGTTCCTGTAAAAATTGGATTTTGTACCAGGATCACATGAGTGACAGGAGGTATTAGGAGCAGGTATTTGGCGGGAAATTTGAATTCTCCCCCGCCAAATATTTACTCCTAATACCTCCTCCGGACACCTCCTGTCACTCATGTGATCCTGATACAAAATCGGAAATTTTAGACAATTTTCCTGTAAAAATTGGATATTGTATCAGGATCACATGAGTGACAGGAGGTATTATTATTAGGAGCAAGTATTTTGAGGGAAATTTTGAATTTTGGCACAGATTTCAATGAAACACGAATTATATTTATCGATAAAATATATTTTTAAATATAACATGAATTAAAAAAAAAACAATTTAAAAACTATAAAATACTAGAAAGACGACAGGAAAAAAGTTAAAACAGCAATGGACACGAATACAATAAAAATAACAAAAAACAAAAAAAATACCTGACGAATTCTCATATAGATAGAATCCATAGCTGGTTTATCCAGCTTCACTTACTTACTTACTTATTCACATAATAATAATAATAGTAAAATATGAAATGATATATGCTAAAACACATTAAACAATGACCGAAAAAATTGTGTCTCTGCAGATAAATTAAAGCAATATCTGTACAGACATTTCGATTATAAATATATACTTAATATATATTTTTTTCCTTTCAAATTCAGCAAAGGCTGCACAACATTAATCACAATAAGGCTTGAATTTTTAGAATTTCTAAATGTGTATGTGTGTAATAAACACGAAGCGTTTTTGTACTTAAAATAATTTAGCAAAAGGCAACTATCCACAACTTTTGATATTAACAGTTGTCATGGTTATAGTTGTAGATGAATTCCTCTTGTAACAACTTAGTTTTTATATTTGAAAACAGATTAATTTAGCCGCCAAATATAATACAACAACACAGTGCACAACAATTTCAATAATTTAAACTAGAACTCTATGTTTGTGCAAAAGAAGAATTTGTGGTGGAATTTCCTTTCAATTACTTTTTGATTAATGATCTCACTTTATTAACACATCGATCCATAAAGTTTCGTTTACGTTTCGATTCGCTTGAACTACTATGCAATGATGTTTTATCAATATCAACATCAACAGTATGATCACCATTGCATTGATTAGGTTGTTGTTGTTGTTGTTGTATTGATTCATCAGTCTCGTTGTTTTCATCATTACATTCAATTTCTAAATCATCACAACTTTTCGTTTTTATTGTTTGTGCATTATTTGTGGACGGATTTCTCATTATTACTGGATCATTATTCTCTTTCGATTCATCACTACTCATTCTAGATGGTTCCGTAGTGTCTAATAATCCATCTAAACTACGTGATCGATTCGATGGCACTATTGAAGGGGTTGTAACAGTTGCTAATGTTGATGTAGGTGTATTTGAGCCACGTCTTAAATAATAAGGATGATGTGGTGGTAGATTGCGTGGATAACGATTTGAATTCATTAACCAATTCCGGGACGGACTTGCGGTTTTATAAAACCTGTAAATAACAACTTTAGATGTATATTAGTTATAAAGTTCAGTTTGTTAATTGGAAAACTAGAAATGTTAAATTGTATATTGTATCAGTTGGGGGTTTCAAAACCAAACAACAATATTAGCAAAAAAAAAGGGCCAATAGTGCAGTTAGGATAAGCAAAATTTACCTTGGCAGTGGTGTTGGAGTAGTACCCGAGGCTAGGGGACCATCTAGTCAATCCCTAGACAGACCACCGGTATTACCATTCACATCCTTATCGGAACCTTTACCACTCCCTGAATCATTACTATGCATTCGTTGATAACTGGGCGGTTGACGTACTAGTCCGGGATTTGAAGGTGTGCCCGGTGTAATATCACCTTTACTCAATCCAATACGATTCATTAGACCATCACCACAACGGGAATTTAATTCACCTCGCATGAACCTAAAAAAATGATCATTAAAATAGATATACGATGACTGATAATAATACCTGAAAGGGGCAAACAGGCAAGGAACTTTAAAGGAAGTCCTTCCAGGAGGCTTTCGAAACAGATTCTGTCATTAAACAGGACTGATCTAAGAAAAGTGATAGGAATCCTAACGGGGACGAGCCGGCGGCTCATCGCTGTGTGAGTGCTCTACTCCTTTAGGACCTGAGGCATCGAACCTCAGGAGGTACAGAGGATATCCATTGAAGACATTCTGGGCTTTATCAAGGACTCAGGACTGTAGGGAACTCTGAGAAACCGTCTAAACATATACATCTACATAGGTGATTGTACCTTTCAAGTTTGTCCACGCAAGCATCCTGATAGTCATGAATCCATCGGACACCATTGAAATGGCACACTTGTCGCATGTCTTCAGGTAATTCATCAGCTTCCGGCCATTGGAAATTATCGATAATTGGAATTATATTGCAATTTGCTTGTAAAGCTGCTACGATTTCCTAAAAAAAAAAACACGAATTATTTAAATTAATATCTATTTTATATGCGAGCCAAACACGACTTACTCTATGAACCCAGTCTTTTCTTTCTTGATCTCCTAGACATCGTTCTAAGGCGTTTGGTGTTAGAACTAATAAGAAATGTTTAGCTTTTTGAATACTTTGCAATAGATTATTATCAAATTTGCCAGCTTCTAATCGTTCAACATCAATAAAAACACTAAAACCACGTAATTGTAAATGGACTTTTAATAAACTAGCCAATTGAGATCCATTCGATCGACGATAACTAACAAAAACATCTAATGATTTATCCAAACTATCTTCATTTAAATTGCCTAAACCATCCTCCATCTGTCGAATACCTTCCATTATACGAAATCGATGGATTGAATTGAAAATCTTACATTCATTTAATAATTGATCTTCGGAAATGTTTCTAAGAGATTCTTTGGTTTCAACACCGGCATTTAATAAATTGTAAGTATAAATACTGAATTCAGGTCCCAATGATTGTAGGAAATTATTAATATTTGCTGTATCTCGTGACGTATAATCAGCCATTTTCTTTAATTTTTGTAATTCTCGTGTAAATCGTTTCCGTTTTATACCATTCGTTAATCCAATATCATCGCGTAGATTCTCTTCAGTTAATTGTAATAATAAATCACCATCAACACGACTTTCAACAAAACTTGGTGCATATTCAAAGAATCCGATTTGTTTCACCCATTCTTCAACATCTTCAGCTGACCATAAAGGCACTTGTTGACTTAATTTGTGCGGTACTTCTTCACCGATCAGTCTTAATGCTTGTGCAGCATATTTTGAAGCAACTGCATTTGGACAACTGGCAACTTTCTTTAATGATTCAACAGCACCGATTTCGGCGAAAATATTCGTATTGCCTTGTTGTTTTTTAATTCCAGCTTCCATACAGAAATGGAATGCAGCCAGATTTCGAGCTTCTTCACGTTTTGAACTTAATACCGGTACTAGATGTTTAAGCCATGTTTTACTTTGTCCATGAGCATGTGCTAGATTCGATCGAGCAAATTCTGATGGATTATGTGTTGTTACGAATGGTTCGACCAGACCAAGAGTACCGGATTGAAGGACTTGAGCTTCAATCTCAGCATTTGCTACCAGTACTGTAATTGCTAAACAAGCATAATATTTGATATTATCATCATTGTGGAATGCTAACGGGAACAACCACATTGGTACTTTCTTTTCGATCATAGCTTCTTGATTTTCAGCACCACCATATAAACTAAGATTTGCTAAAGCACCGGCACAATGTCGTAATGTTTCTATATCACTTTTTCGACATTCAAATAGTAGAGCATCTAAACCACCTAATCGTATTACATCACTGCAAGTTTCTTCACTATGTTTGAAAAGATGTTCAAGGATTCCGGTACCGACTCGACAATGTGCTACAGAATTGGCATTCTTCGTACAGACACAAGCAACATTAACCACTTCAGTCAGTCCATGTTCAACAACATGAGCACGATTCTCGGTTGTCAAACATTGTTCCAATAATTTTGCACTGGAGAATTGTAAATCTTTATCGGATTTTGTACAATTTGCCATTAAAATATCTAAACCACCACAATTCCGTAATGCATTACATAATGAATAGCCTAATTCATGGCCGTGAGTTGGTACAGCCCATGCTTTTTGTAAGACATCGTTAATTTTATTTAGAATTAATGGTCCAGACTTAATTTGATCCATTTTTTGTAGACATTTGATTGAATGATCGAAATATGTAGAATATTTATGTATGGCACGTTCTACATCTTGTTGATTAGATACGGTTGATAATTGTTCCAAATCTTCGTAGGTCATACTGAGGATTTCTTCTTCTCTTGGATCATTCATTAGCTGAAACTAGAGGGAATTTAATGAGTTTTAGCCAACATTTTACCACAATTACTAGTAGATTGAACTGACAGTATTACCCTTCACCTTTGAGGGCATGGATCTAGTGACCTTTTTTGTTCTTCACTGCCAATCTACCAGTAAATATTACTATAGGTAAACACATATTTACTTGAGCACTGGCCGCTTGTAACATCGATGTAGATGATGTTGAAATACCCTTTGTCGATGTTGTATAGATTGAATGTGTTGACGAACTATGTTTTTCTTGATTGTAAATACCACTAGCTGTTACTGTTTGTCGTTGTTGTTGACTTTCCATTGCTGTTTGTTCACTACTGAATTTATCTGTTGTTACTTTCATATTGGTATGAGCTAAGTTTTTCGATTCTTGTTGACTTAAATCACCAGCTTTTAATGATCGACTTTCCTATAATATAATCAAGTCGAAAATATTATTAATTTTCTAAAAATCTTATGACTTTTAGATGATAACAACAATATCGCCATAAAATAAAAAGTTTATAGTCAGTGAAAGATAAATGTTTACAAAGTGTCGCAAATATTCTGCGTACAAAAAAAAAAAAAGAAAAATCTTCCTTCATCCTTGAAGATGTTGCAAAATTGTCAATCTGCAATTTTAGGCTGGCGCGTTTTTCTTGATTTAAAAATATCTCCAAAGACTTTCGTTTTAGAAGTTTTGAACCTTCATAGGATAAATTTTCAAAATAGAAATATCTTAAAAGGTCAGGTTCAGTAAATTTTGATTACTCAACATTAATAATTTTTTTATTACTGTTACATTTAAAAATTGTTTGTATTAATAATTAATTAAGACAGAACAGTAATTATGATTCGAAAAAAAAAATATTGACGTGGTCCGTTTATTTTTGGACTAAAAGTAGCTAATTCCGAAAATTTATTAGTTCTAATATGTTTATATAATATTAACATATTCAAGACTTTTGATTTAATGACTTATTTTTAGATACAGCATGTCCCAAAAATATGTCTCCCATAAATCCGTAATACTGTGTTCGTAACGTGTCATTGTAATTTTTTTGTGAAAAACTACAAAAAACTAAACGTAAAAACATAATTACCGAACATTAGATAACTGAAGTGACGTATTGTTTGTATATTTTTAGTGAAAAACTATCGAAATTTAAATATAAACCGTGTTTCTACAATGTTATGAAAACATTATTTGTGGAAAAATCGAGATATTTGGCTAAGGTTATGTGTATATAATTCCCGCCTCCTATAACTACAACAACCAATCACCAAGAAAGGCGCTAACTAATATTTCAACAAAAAAATGATAATTACGTTTCTTATTCGAATTATTGGTGATTTCAATACGATCTCACTACGGCCGGAACTTCGAAAAGCTCCAGCTCGAACAGGCCATGGTGCTGACATTATATTCCTAATACTTTTCCGTATATCGAAGGAAATCTACCAGGCGTTTTGCCCCCCAATCAAAGAAGTTTCTCCCACTATTTCCCAACTAAAATTAACTTGGGAATTTTTCTATTCCACATAAATTAACTAATAAATCTACACGCACACGAACAAACAACGACTGTGTTTTTCTCAACATTACTGAATAGATACATAAGAGAAAAACTAAGCAGACGTCTGTGAGACGCATTAGTGTTCATGTGTTTGTGTGCGTGTATAAAAATACAACCAACACAGCAAACAGAGTAATCAGCTTTCGATTTTGGACCATTGCCATGTTTTTTTTCTTTAATTTTGTGTATTTATTATAAAATGGTATCTCGTATTCGACGACAGAATTGGGAAAGAGATTTTCCCGCCTATCACGTGATATTCTTTAAACGCCCTCGATTGCTAGCAACTGAACGTCTGTACCCACCTTAAAGTTCGTCTATTCGAAAATTTTATGTTCAATTTATATTTTCGCGTAAAATTCCTTATACTTACAGAAAATTTATTATTATACGTTTCTGTTTGTATTGTTTGTATGTGTCCTTGTTCGGTGGAATTATCAATTGTCCTTTTATAGTTCATAAAAATTCTAATCCTATTTTAACTGTTCTTTCAATGACAGAATTGTTACTGTTTCTTTCTTACCCAGAAAAAATTACTGATCTTTCCACATTAAATAATGTTGTCTTAAGTCGTGGTTAATGACTCAATCGTGTGGTCTAATCAATTTTACGCACAATTAATAAACATAATCGCGTAACTGGCCAAAATAAAATAGTACCAATATAAATTAAATGCTTGAAATTTTTGAAAATTACCGTAAAACAACGTTAAAAAATATGTGTAGTCGAATCCAACAAAAACAACAACTAAACTCCCAAAAACTGTTGCAACAACAACCACAACAACAACAACACTTAATAACACACACAAAAAAAAATAAAAATATGTATAATTTTTAAAATAAACACAAACACTTCCAACCAAATGATTCACGCCAATTTATTTTTATCAAAAGTGCTAAAATGTCGATTACGAAAACTTCTTATATACGTACGTTTTTAACAAAAAATTTCAAAGAATTTTCAAGAAATATTATATATCGGTGGTGATCCCTACTCGTGAACAACACAAAAAAAATAACGATGACCAACTAAAATTGGATTCTATAGAAAAAATTTTATACGACACATACACACACACCAAAAACTTTTGTGAATCATTTCCCAAGTTCACGATAACACCAAATTAAAAAATTTGATAATGAAGGTAAGGGTCAAGGTTGAATATGTATTATAGAAATCCATCAACAAACACAACACAAACCCACCTCTAATAATGCTCCAAAAATAATGATTTTCTGATTGTTCAATGAATTTCCGGGAATTTGAAAATTTTTCAAATAATGATATTGACGTATTTGTTTTGAATAATTCTTTATAATTATTTGATAAATTCGAAAAGTATGATTCATATCGTTATAGAAGAATCAAAACACTATTTTGGTAGAAAGAAGAAAACGAGCATGACTGGTAAGGGCGTCGGGACGACGACGACGACGTCAATGTTGTCGGACAAACTACCAGTGGCGGCGAACCACAATCCTTTTATCGATTGCAATTATCCTCACACACTCTCTCTAGGGTGAAATTTAACGATTTCGATATTTATCACGGAAATTTGTTCCAATATTCATTAGTTAATCATCATCAAACTTCAAGTGTTATCGCGTAAAACAACAATATTTCACACATGAATAGAACTTTGTGATAAGATAAAAAAACCATAGAATAATTATTACACCCCTCAATTGTTAACTCTAATTATAATAAAAGCAATTGTTTATAGTTATTGTTATCTTTCATATTATCATGTGTTTTATTATTTACATTTATATGTATGTGACACACCTGAAGAAGGTGTGCTGCACTTCTGTTTCAAATGACCTGAATAAATAATTTTGCGTGGTTTTAGCTTTATTGTTACTAAAACAGAGGATAAGTAGCGAGAGAGGTCAAGGAAATATGGCGTGATTTCAGACATAATCAATAAGAGAAACAACCAAAAAAAAAATACTCTTAACTACACTTACTTTAGCTTTAAGTTGACTTTTTTCCGCGGAAACCCCATCGATTTCTAAACGAGCACGAACCGCAGCCGCTGCTAAATTTTCTTCATACGACAAATCACCAGCTTGGAGTTTCTTCATTTCAGCACATTTAGCACTCTCTTTTTCCGCACTGAAACCATCTTTCACCACCTGAAAAAAACGAAAATATATATATATATATAAAGGAGGAAAACAAATTCTAAAATATTAGCAATAAAATAGCAATTAAATGAGAGGAATCAGTACGGCGCCTTTGATTATTGTTATGATTTACCATCAATATTGATAGTTATTGCAATTGGTATTGTTTTTTTTCTTCTGTAAGTCGCCTTTTTCCATAACACGTTTTTAATCGTTATAACCTCCAACAGTAATTATAATAATGGCTTAGTTCAAGGAGAGAATCTTTGTGATTAACAACAAAAATAAACACAATCTTTTAAAGTTATGTAAAACTGTAAATTTAAAAAAGACTTTGAGATTTCCTAGATAATTCTAAAAAAATCCCATTTTATGTAATAATTGAAACCATTTAACTTCTTTTATATTCTGTACAGGAAAGAGTCAAGGTTGGCGTCAGTGTATTTTTAACTTTTTCTATCCAAATTTAGATCGAGATTAGTTAAATTTGCAACACAAAAAAGGTGCTAACGACTTTATCTTTTTTATCTTTTTTGTTTCCGGTGAGCCCTCCCAAAAAGCTCTCTTACCTTAGTCTTTTTGAAATTATTCATCGTTTTCTGTTCAAATTTCAATGTATCCAATGTATTGGTCGGTGATCCAATTTCCGATGGTGCCGGTGTATCATCCGGAAATGTAACTGTCGGTTGTGTTATCTCTTGCATCTCATCATCCTCATCAGCATCAACTAAATTCTCTAAAGAACTACGTAATTTCTTCAAACCAATATTCGATATACTACTCTTCATATCGTTTAAATTATTCTTTAATTCAACTAGATCGTGTTTCATATTTGATGCTTTTAAATCGGACGATGAAGAGGATGCTGAAGCCGAGGATGTTAGATGAAGACGTTGTGAAGAACTACTCGTCGATGAGGATTTAACTCGGGTCGTTGTTGTCGTACTAGTTTGAGAATTCGTCTGTAACTGAATTTATTGAAAATGGTTTAGTAATTTTATGGTGGTAGTGGTGGTGGTGGTTTTTTTGGATTTAGTACAAAATAATGGTGATGACAATGACGTGGTGACATTTTTGGATTATTTTCAGATTGGTGATTCTTAAGTTTCTGTTATTAATAGATTTTTCTGTATGGATAGAAAAATCTTAGAAAATCTGGATCTTTGCCAGGTGTTTCGTAGAAGAGAAAAAAAAACACCAAATTATACATAGTGTTTCGTTTGAAACATTGAGTTTATAAGAAGACTTTCCAATAGCACCATCCAGGCGCCAATTGGCAATGAATATACAATAATTCAATTTAAATTTAGTAATTGTGGTAGGACATCCTGTAATTGCTTCTATAATTCAATTGAATAACATTTATTGTTTCTAAATAGTTTTTTTTTTGGTTCCATTGTATGGATATTTGGCATTTCACCAAATATTACCACTAATCACTTTCTCAAATGATAATAGACTAATATTTTAAAATATACTGATTACTTAAATTTATTAATAAACAGAGCCGGACCAGCTTACTTTGGCCCCGGAGGAGTTTATAAGAAAAAAAGACATCTCTTGAGTTGATGATCAAAAAAAAATATCCTAAAGGATTATCTCGGTGGCCCCTCAAACGCTATTTGACCCCCAAAACCTCATTGGCCCCGGTGGCAATCTCCTCATATCCGCCCTGTCCAGTCCTACATTGTTAATAAACATCATTCTATTGTAGAAAATGTTTTTATCTATTAAAACCGTCAAATGATCATTGATATCTCTGTGACAATTCTTCTACAAACTTTTGATAATCTTTGAATTATAATTCTATTTGAAAAGATATTAAACAATTACAAATGTATAGAGAAATTATTGTTATATAAACCAGATGGGAGATAAAAGCTTTTTAAATATAAAATTTTCTGTCCTTGACTGTTGGATTACCAATCCCGTATAGTATAAGTGATTATGATTTTGAAACTTGTACATCTCTCCTCCTCATCCTTCTGATGTTTGGTGAAAAACGTTTTTTTTTTACTTTTAATTAATTATAAGAATTTACCTGAGATGTAGTCGTAACAATCGACCTTGGCATATTTTTTAAAGCCATCGTCGCAGATGGATCATTTCCATTTGTTGCGTCAAGAGGCAGATCGGACGGCATCTGCAACTGAATTTGAAAAAAATTAAAAACAAACATAAACAAAGATATAACACAACAATATCATAAAATTGGGTTAGGCTTTTAATTATTCTTATGATGCAATTCCATAATTGTATCATTAATTACTCGGATTATTGCTGGTTGCAAGTGCACCGAACTGATGGCCTCTCTCGGCAAATTTCAAACACAGACTTCTATTATTAGTTGAATGATGTCAATTTGAGTAATTCAAGAAATTTGGTTGAAATACATGAATGAATCAAGAAACGTAACGACAACAACAACAACAACATGTCTTTACAAGTTTTTTCGTTGTGCAACTTGCCACTAGACAAGTATTTTGTTTATTTATTCATCAATATTATTATTATTATTCAATACTTTTTTTGATGGTTTTTTGGCCACTCTATCTGTCTCTCTTCTACATTCGATTAAAATAAGTGTAGGTGCTTTTAAATTAAAAAAAAAGACGACCTTCACGACCAACCACCAAATTTAGCGGATTTCCACATATAGTACATATGTGTCTAAAATAAACCGGCGCCGCCGATTTTTAACAATTATTATTATTATTGTTGTAGATTAGTGTTAACAATGTCTGCGCTTTAAATTCTTGTTGTTACTTGAAAAATGAAAAAGATCATCTCGAAATAATTTATCAGTATTTATTTTTAAGTACCAACTTCCTGTTGAAGTTTGTTCCTTTTTTTTGTTGTTTATATACTTTTTTTTCTTTGGTTTTCATTGATTGAATATTGTAATCAATTAATTTACAACAAGTAACCGCCAATTTGTTAAATTGATTAAATCCAATAAGTGACAAACACAACCTTGGGAAGAAATCAACACACATATTTCGCGCCGTCTAGAAGCCGCCCCCTTAATCAAATCAAATCTAGTTCCCCAAGTTTTCTCAACAATTATTATTACTAATAAATTGATTATTAATGTTTTAAAGCCCACGTTTTATTTATCAACTTCGTCGTGTAATTTGTAAAACCTTGGATAGGTTGTTATTGTATTTTATTTGATTTTTTTTTTTTGAGAAAATTCTATTGCAAATGCAGTAAAAATCGTGACTTCCTCAAATCATTCAATAGAATTACCGGCATTCCAATATATTACCTGAACAAAAAATGGGAATTTCGTGACTCAAATTGAATGATTCATGGGTATTGTATTTGTATAAATATCAGACAAATTGAAGAGTTTCACTTCAAAAACAAATAAAACTTCACATACCGAACTAAAGAATTTCTTGCGTTCCTCAAAGATATCAGGTGTCATAGGACCGGAACAATAACGACTCGAATAATAACTTGTCTTTGAATACATTTTTTTTCTTTTAAATATTTATCAAAAATACTTTACTACATCGTCTGTTATCGTAACAGAAAAGTAACCATTTCTAAATGAAAGTTTCAAACTGACTGGATTTTATCTACCTGTCGTTTAAAATTTTTAAAGTCCATATCCTTAGGAGACAGAGTGTAGGTGGGGGGATATCCTTATCTTTATTGCCATAATTTCGTAATTGAACAAACTTTTATATTCCGCGAATTCCAACACAAAAATTTCAAACTATATTACCGCTATTTGAGAAAAAAAAATTATATCAAATAATGAAACAACACTTACAAGATAATATCTCGTCCAATTTCACCAAAATAAACATTCAAACAATGATGACTAAATGTTGAGGAATTGAAACAACAAATAATAACAACAATAACATATGAAGGCACATCATTGCTGATGAAAATCGCGTTTTTATTAAATCGATCGCGCGTAAAACAAGCAAACCATGACTGACTAGCAATCAGACGATTGTATGTTGTTGATACAAGGCCGGCACGATCGCTCGAACACCCACGGCTGACTGATGCGATGAATGGCCACACAACAAAACCAAATCTTTTTGCATCGATCAAGTTTTTTAAGAAATCAATTTGCGCGGGAAAAATTTTCAACGCTTTTATTCTTGACCACCACTTCCGATTCATATTATCAAGCTGTAGTAGTAAGCCCATCCTACTTGACACCTCCCATTTCCCTTTTCACTCAATAATTACTCCTCCCTCTTCTTCCGTCAATATTATTAAAGTTTATATTACACATAACGTCATATTTGTGTATTCAAAAGCATTCATATACGTAAGTACTATACGTTTATACTATTTTAAGATCCTGTTATCAATGAAATGCCATTGTGGATGAGTCATATTATTATACATATGTATAGTGATGGAATGATTCACTTTAAATTCTGGGAATATTTTCAGAGATGTCCATTAAAATCAGCTGATTTGTTTTGACTGGACACGGTAATTGTATAATCAAAAATATTATTGTTTTGAATATGTAATCATTGATTAGCTATGGTGTTTTCGCACTTTTCATGTTGGATCACTAAATCATGAAAGCTTGAAATTTTCTCGCTGGTCAAAGCAACAGCGGGAGGCCAAAAAAGATGCACTCTTTGGCACTTAATGAAAGTGTAATTTATGAAGACGAGGTTACAATGCAAACTGAAGTTTTCCTGTAGCCTCACATTTCCCTGTAGTTAGGTCAATTTTTGGTTTCATTGCACCGCCGAAATTAATGAACCAGACGAAACGTCTGTGCCGGTCCTTAAAGGAGCGATATTGCTAAAAATCTGGTTACCATTCATTCACATATATGACCAAGAACATTTGATACTAATTATGATTTTTCGGGAGGGGCTCGGGGAGAGACAGTAAGAACCTGTTTCAATGTTATCCGTTAACTCAAAATAGGGGACAAATTCTAGAACCACCTATTCAACAACAAAAAGTAAAAGTGGTTTTCCCACGAATATTGAAAAGTTAGCACATAAAGAGAGCCCATTGTGTATAGAATTAACAAAAAAAATCACTAATAATTCACTTATTGTTAGTTTGTTCCATTAACATATCCGGGTTATGGTACTCCTTATCGATCGTTTAACTGAATTTAGTAAATTAGAATTTGAAAAAAAATCAAAAAATATAAATAATTTATCGATTCGTAACTTCTAGAATAATATTGTGGGCGTCTATGAAGAAGAAAAAAAAGAGAATTAGCATTTCTCAATAATGTTTAATCATCTTGTTAACGGTCTACTAATTCGGCAACTTTATTACCACCAATCTTTGTTAAGAAATAAAGGTAAACACGGAACCGGTAATATCGACAAAAATCCATTCTCGAAACAAAGAAGACGAAAAAAAACCTCTTCAAATCTCTAATTCTTCTTTATGAAGCAAATTAACTGTGAGTTATAAAGGTCAAAGAAGAGAGAAGAACCTTGTGTCCTTCCTACAACCACTACATGACAGATAATTGTTTCGGATGATTACTTTCAACTAAACAATAATCAACGAATTCATTTTTGAAATTTTGATTTAAAGGAGAAACAGGATTTTAAGTTTTAATAAAATAATATGTAGATTGAAACTTCTTGACCTTTGTTAATATGAAAAGTTCACTTACGAAACGTTTGTAAAGTGATACAAGTTTTCTTTCAACATGGATTTTTGTAGATATTTATGAGAGAGAGAAACCTGCAGGGCATTCTACACCAAGTGCCTGTATGATTATTAGTGTGGGTGTCGTTTGGTTATATGAAAGTCGATTTTATTATACACATTTTGTACCATACGTTCATTTACGAACGTCGTCCTTGTTGAGCTCATTTACATTCAATTATACTACACATACATCAAGACGTTAAGGTTCAACGGTTCTCAAACGTATACATTTATTAGAAAAAAAATTTAAAAAAAATTCAACACTTGAAAAGATAGTCGTTAAAAGCTAAATAGAACCACCAACAATGAACTCAAATACACGTTAATTAGTTGAAATTAATGTGAATTACATAAAATAAACACTATATTTACGTTAATTTCCGGTCATTTTTTTTTGTGAAACTTTTCAACGAAATAATCGTTGTTATCGAATTAGTGTAGTGTGTAGATAGATTTCGTAATTGAAAGAAGACTTTAACCTTTGTCCACCTGTGTTCAAGTCTCCTATTACCTATTTTGCATTTTGCAATTGCTATGTAGACTTTTTTTTCGCGACTCAACTTCCAGCAAGTTAAGCTCTTTTCAAGCAGATTCAAGACGATTCCCCGTCTATCTATCTGCCTTTATCATCATGCGTAATCTAGACCCCGGCACAAGCCACAATAACAATGTAAATATCGTATAATTATGATAAAAATATCCGTAAAGAGAAAGTGTGCAATTGTGCGATTTTTTCCTTCTGTTGGATGGAATTCCGGATTCTATTGTGCCATGCACATTAAACACTACTGATAATAGACCGACCTTTAACGCACGTATTTTCAATTTGATAAGAGTTATCATTGGGCAAATCTAGCGTACTATACGTGGTTATTCCCTATCTGAATATTTTAGAACGTGTCGATAGGGCTATAAATTGGTACCAACGATTGATGTAAATATTTTCAAATTGGCCGCTTTGCGCATTTAGCACTTACAATGTAAATATTTATGAGTTACTTTTGAAATTACTCAAACTAATCTCAATTTTCAATTAAAAAAAATCAAATTTATCCTAGATTTCAATGAAATTTTCACGATTGTGTAACAAAATCGGTTGGGATCAAAGAAAAAATTTTGAGCGAGATAGTTACAGACATTCCGACAGCTCAAGATAATGCATCTGACCCCAATTAGTGAACTGTACTTTAACATATAAACAATATAAAAACAACGTTGTTACTGAGAGAGGATAACATTCCATATTTTATAACATAGACCCAAATATTGTTGCTTTACTTTAATTAATAAAAAAGCTACCACGTAGCTAGTTCCAATATGTATGTGGTGGCGAGAAAAATTGACGTAAAACTTATACTTATACGATTTTTACGTCGATTTTTTACACGTTTTCCTTTCCCGTAATAGATTTTTGGCAGAATTTTCAAAAAAACTTATAAATAGTCGATGGTAGTTTGCGATCTTTACCTTTCTATTATTGAGGAAAACACGTCGCATATTTATATTGGGTTGAGCAGGCATTGTTGTAATTTTATTCACAACCATGCTTGTTGTGACACTTTACTGTAATAATTGTATCGAAAACACCACAGAAAACAACAACACAATTTCCCAAAAAGAAAACTTTTCACATAATCACCTAAATTTTCTAAGAGCACTTCAATTAAATAACAATCCGTGTGTTTATCTCTCTGTATTTTTGGCAACTATTATTGTGAATTTAATCAAATATCATACACTCGTTAAATTCAGTTATTATTATCACAAATCTGTTTTATAATAATTACTATTTTGTAAACTTTTCCTCGCGATTCGTGCCTAGAACGCAACTGTTACTCAAATCGAACCTACTCAGTATTTAAGTCCCCCTCCTATATTAAAATTCTTCGTTATGTGAAATAGCGTGGGGTTCTTAGAAAGACGAGTTGGTTATGTGGAGACGGTGAACTTTGCGAGCTTTTTCCTAATAATAATAATAATAATAATAATGATGGTAGTAATAAAAAAAGTCATCATACGGTGACAGGGTCTTCGAAACATTTTGAAAAATCATTATTTGTTTAGCTACACTACCGAGAATTCAATATAAATTTGGATGGATTTCCAAAAATTATAAAACAAGTGGTGACCAAATAGTAGTATAGTATACTGTCAAGAATAATTACTAGTCGTGGAAATCTGGAGTAAATAGAAAACTGAATCAGTTTTAGTCTATTTTTATTGATCAACTGAAAATGCGCCAAGGATATCGGTTGATTTTGCACTACTTGGAAGAGGGACACAGTTCAAAAAAAAGTGATGATTACTATACAATAATTAATTGATAGTGTTTTGTACTGGACTCAATAAGCCAAAGGGCAATTCTATCAAAGATTCCTCTTCTCTCCCGAATAAAGACGATAACATTAATAATATAACAACTAGATCATAGAGATAGCAATAATTTTGAAAAGAAATTCTAGCTGAATTATTGATTTTTTTTAAAGTCGCCAACCAGATAAATATTAATCTATTAGACAACAAATATTATCAAATTTATTTAACTGTATATTAGATTGAATTTGAGAATTGAAAATTTCACGGAATTCTGATAGGTAATCTTCAATTGTAAAGTAAATATTTTTATCAGGTGTATCAGGATATGTAATTGAATTTTCCATTAGAAATATGACTGTTATAAAATTGATTGATAAAAAAACACAATTGAATAATTTTTCAATCCATCATTCCAATAATACCCACGATAATTGTGGAAAACAATAATAATATTGACAATATTCAATGATAAATTGTTCGACAAATAAAACCACACTAGTTTTACGTTTTGATGTAAAAGAAAAATTAACAGTGGACCTTCTATATAACGAACCTTCAAAGGACCACAAGAAAAGTTCGTTATATAAAGGTTTCGTTAAAAAAAAAAACAAAGCTTCGTCGAATGCAAACACAGTTAAATAGAGGTGAAATACTAGGTAAATAAAGGTCTACGTCAAGAGGATTCGAAAAACTTCGTTAAATAGAGAAATTCGTGAAATAGAGGCCCTGAATGTCTGTAAAGCTTTCAGAAAATATTTAATAATTTGATTAAAAATAAAAATAGTTTATTTTTATTTTGGCATCTCGAAGGATTCGTCATTTTACAGATATTCAGTTGCATTTATCAATTAATCACTGTCCTCGATCAATAAGAAAAAACAACGACAACAACAACAACAACAACGAGAAGACAGCGGAAAAAAACAACAAGGTAACATGTAGACATACGCAATTATTTATATATGAAATTTCAGCATACTTCAAAACTAACATCAATAACAAATTTATTTAAAACAGTAAAAATATCACTATTATACAATGATGATGATATCATATTGGAAAAATTAAATGGATATTTTTTCTTTGATTTGAATGTCCTTATAAAGTACACAGATAAATAATATGATATATCTTCAGGTATAGAAATGAAAATTATAAATTCCACAATCATTATTATTAAATAGGTAACTGTTTTTGAGATTAGAAATCGATCAGTCACAGTCTTGACACAAAATTGTAAGAAAAATCATTTAAAAGTGGTGAATTAAAGATTACTATTATTATTACTCAGTTAGTACATGTTGTAGTAGGTAGAAATGATGGTGATCTTTATGGTATTTCCTGTATGACAATCTATTAGTGATAAAACAGGAGTGATTGCGGTTGTCATTAATTTTTTCAATTTACGTAAATATTTCCAACTAGGATATTGTATAGTTCCGTGTTCTAGCCTACATATGTATGCAACAATAGATAAACAAACTGCGACGGGAAAAAATTCAGTAAAACACTCCCTTCGAACAGATAATTTCAAATAAATTACTCCGTTCAGGCTTGATAAAACTTGCGAAAGTTATTATCGTTATTTACAGTCATTATTATGATGAAGTATTCTCATTTACCGACGTTTCGCTCGCTTATTTTATTTATAATTAATTACCAGCTTCTTCAGGGCTAGAAGCACACAAACTAAATGTCAACACAACAAACATTATCGTTATTATACAAAAATTGCGGCGTATAAATGAGAATAATTGTCAAAGAAGACGAAAACAATAGGGATATTCAAGAAAACTTGACATTTCTAGATCGAAATGATAGACAAAATAAAGTAAATTAAAATTTACTTATGTGTCACATGACCAAGTGGACTGTATGAATTAGCCAATCTATGCCTGGTCATTGGGCATGAAAGCGATCAGTTTTTCTTGTTCATTACAATCGAATAAAATTGAGCCCATTTTGAAGATTTTGCCTGGCAGCCGAGGATGATTCAACAAATCTATACAATAACTGGATTTAACGTTGTAAAATACTTCTTAGAATCAACAAGTGACACATAACAATAACGTATATGAATATTAATTAAGTAAAATCGTTCTCTGACATAATTTGATCCCTCCAAAATAAAACTGAATCATATACAATATTTTTCTCTCCTTCAAGAAACTATGAATAATTCATTCATCAGTTTTAAACAATTAGAGCAAATAATATTGAAAAAACCAATTTTCATTCAACAATTTTTTGTTTTTTGATTCATCATATGGGTGGGATTATTATGTACGATTAACAATTAATATGCAAACATATTATGAATGGAGAGATACTAAACCACTAGTTATCATATAACAGATAACTACTGATTGATTAATAGTTCTGTAAAGATAATTCTACAATCATACATATATTAATATATCAAACATAAATTATGATAATTATAATTAAACGAACCAGATCAGTACAAAAAAAGCTAGATTTTTTTGTCAGGCGACAGTAATTTAAATTTGATTTCTAAGAATGTCGTCAAAGAGACGAAAAAATACTAGGATCCGAACAAAAACCTTGCAGTAATTGGTGGATTGCCAACAAACAGACAATTTTCATTTCCGAAAAGTGTAACTTAAAATACAACATAAAATATTGTTTGTTTATTTATTGGTGTCATTAAAATAAAATTAAAATGATATGAGGGGGGGAAAAAAATTGGAGATGCCGGGGATCGAACCCGGGGCCTTTCACATGCAAAGCGAACGCTCTACCACTGAGCTACATCCCCACATATTTACTTATTGGTCACTTGTACAATTCGCGCGGTTTCATCAACTAATCATTACTAATCGCAAAATTTTTCAGAATTTCTAATTATTTATTTATTGTTATTGTTAATGTTTGTTTTGTGGTTGCAAGAATTCTAGGAAACTAATTATAATTTTAAAAATAAATATAACGACTTTCGGATAGATAACAACTATACCAAAGGTGATACTAATAAAATAATTTCGAAATTTATTATAATAATATGTATTAAGAGTTGACCTCTAGAATTCCTTTTTTAATGTGTATGTTCATGCAAATTTACATGTGTCGAATTATAAATGGTGTCTCTTGTTTCCTGTATTCAAGAGACAGGAAAAAAATACCCACCACGTGTTAATTTTGTTAAAATAAATAGCATCTCAAAGTCCGTTCGTTTCACACAAAAAAAAATAGCCAATTTCTGTTATTATTATTTTGTTAATCCTCTTTTTTTTTCTACAATCTCTACAACGGCCAATCGCCTGTGTATGGACAACAGATCAGCTTTTAGCCTACACATAACTGTTGCAATAATCAAAGATTGAGGTGCATGCAATACCATTTCCGCCGCCTACACTTATTAAAAATAAAAACATATATAGATTTCCAATCGAATATAAAACTTGACTAACAAGAATAAATAAATTGATTAATAAAAATGTATGGCAAAAGATCTAGTTTATACCTAAAACGTTATATTTTTTCTAAAATTATCGAGGTGTGTGTGCTTATATTATAAAATCTTGATCATTTCAAGAAATGAAGATACGGTCAATTTACAAATTTGGTATGTTGTTAATGTTATTCCAACCAAGAACGGTTGTTTTTTTTTGGCAAATATGGAAGAAGACAATAAGGAAATTTATTAGAGAAAATAATACATAAGTGGCGACAACTTTAGTGTAGGCTGGTGATGAATGGACCAGCTTCTTGAAAGTGTTGTATTTAAGATTTTGCGGAAATTTTCCAGTTAAAGATAATAATGGTGATTTTACGATTTTATTGTGTACTACTATATCAACATTTTCCAAGAATACACAGAAATAAAAAAATTTGAAAATCTGGTCGAACAGTTCTACTAAAACGTATCAAATTGGCACTCCTAGCAGTGCCAGGGCCAGGCATTTGTGGGCCTGAAGCTAATGTTTGTTGAAGGAGCCCTTAAGTGACACACCAAGAAAAAACAGAGGGATTGTTTTATCTTTAAGCTTCAGGGGTCCTGAAACTTCAGTTTCATTAGTTTCACAGTAGATCCGCCAAAAATATTAAAGAACATGAACCAAAGATCGTCAAATCGCGGAGGCAACAACGGCAATGACCAGACAGGATTGTTCTCACAGATTCCATATTGGCGAGGTTTCATTTTATCTAATCGACAATACAATAAAAAAAGGAAAATAATATTCAAATTGTGTAGATGTTAAATCACATCCTTTTAGTTGATAATACTGTGCTTTTGTTTTAACATATTATCAGATCATAGTATATAATTTAATAGGCGCCAAATAATTGCTTTTCATTGTTTTTCTAGGATTTGTATCATGCAGATTTCAGAATTATTCACTGGAACAAATGTACATGACATCATAGGTGGGTGTTTCATAAAATTGAAAATTTCTGTAATATTCAACTAATCTTCAAAAAACGAGATAAATAATTATAATTAATGAATCAAAAACATATGTGGAAATTATGAAAAATTAGCAATAAAAAAATTTAATAAACGGTGATTAAAACTGTAAATCAATTTAACACACAAAATAATGACACAAGTATTAATTAATTTAAAATGAAAAAGAAGAAAAAGTGAAAGAATAACTAACAGTAATTTATTTAAACGATTTATTGATAAATTAGAAGGGGAAATATAAGATTTATTAATAATTTACCATCTTTTTTTGCGTCAATTATTTATTAATGAATGAATTTCGTAATATTAATACTGCTTAAGTCGAATATTTCATTATTGAGAAATTAGGCCAAAATAGTGCAATATTGCAATAGTATGTATTTTTTTTTTCGTTTACTTGTTCTAATTATTCGATTTTTTTCGATGTTCATTCACCCGCTAGACTAGATAATTATTTATGTATTATTATACTATATTTGAAATTTACTTTATTATTGTTTTTATTGCACAAGTTGAATTATATTATGTCAGGATTACTGTTGAAAATTCTTTATATTAACAAGAAACAAAAAATACCAAGGACCAGTTTCCTGTATTCTCATTAAAATATTTCTTCCGTCTTTATTACAGCTGTAAAATGTTATTTAAATTGACAACAACCATAATAAAACGATACATATAAAAATTGATAAATCCTTTAGTTTTCAGATAGAAATTTACGATTTTCAATTATTATTACCATCAGTATTATTGATATTAAATGAATCCTGTTTGAATTTGTTCGAAAGCAATACGGATAATAAATAAACGATGTCGCACATATGTTGTTCTTATTTATTAGATTCAAAAATAACATCAGGATGTACGAGTAGTATATACAGACATTTTATCATCATTTACGCCAATATTACGGGAATACCCTTTGAACCAACGAAATTTCAAATTGCTATGAATAAGTTTGTAGGAATTTATTTGTAAAACGGTCAGGTCCTGTACACTTTTTTTTTTTTGGTAAACCGCAAATCGTTAGGAAGGACCGGTACATAACAACAACAACAACGACAACAGACAAGTGGACACTCCTTCCTGCGGGAGCGCCGACCTGAAAATTGGCACATGACTCATTCGACTTACAGCTACAGTCGAAATTTTGCAACTTTATTGCGAATAAGGCCCACTTTTTGTTTTGGTTGTCTCTCAACAAAATTTGCAGTAATGATAAAATATGTATGGCTCGCAAATTTTGCAAAAAAAAACACTATTGGAATTTAAATCAAGTCAATATTGTGTATGATTCACAGATTTAAAAGAACAATTACACTGTACCGGTTTCTCCGGCAATAAATTTACGTTCTGCTTGTTTCCAGCATAACAATGAATGATTCATGTTGGGTTGATGATAACAATATCAATTAGAAAATAAAATAATCACAAATATTGTATAAAATTAAAAAAAAGGACATTGGGGATATACCAGAATTACAGCCTGTTTGATATCCGTATTTGTGGTCCAACAACGGGTATATCCCACTTACGTGACAGATTTGTCAATGGATTTGGTCGTTGAAAAGAATTGGCTTTAGCTGCAGTACCGGTAAAAATCGAGAACCAAAAGCTTTGTGGGCGTAAATTCGAAAAAAGTGTCTTGTTCTGTTATCAATCGCTTGATTGCTGTAATATTTCCAAAAAGATTCGCACCAATATACACCTGTGCTATGTTTCTTGATTCTAATTAAGTCATGTTTTTTTTTTCTTCTAACACCTGGTATTACTGATTAAAATCTACATAATCGAGTAAATAATAGAATATGTAATAGTAGTTGATTGAAAAGGCCATTGACTGATTTGATGTCACTAACATTTCAACCACGTGCATATTAGATCAAGTCTTGAATGGACGGGTTGTCATTGCATTATCCGAATTAGCAAAGTTGTCCTAATTTTTTTGTTTTTTCTTATTTAAGTCAGTTCTGCATATGCAATTTGCATTAATAACGACACAAACAAAACACAACATTACAAATAAAGGTTTGTTTGTTTGTTTATAAAATATTGTTGTTGTAGTACCCAATTTTGTCGAAATCAATATGCCAATAATTTTTGTAGGTGGGTAGATTAAAAAAAAGCAACTGTAATTATTTGTAGTTACAACATTTATTGGGACACGTGTAGCTTAGCTAGGCGATATGGTCGGTCATCAAACCAATAACTACAAGGACTTCACGATCTAGGTCTTGGCAGAATTTGTTATACAACAACCACAATGAAAAAAAATCCAATTATTATCATAAATTGAACAGGATCCTTTCAGTGCTCATGTGGTTCAAATATTTCAATTCTCGTCTATCTATAATTCTGATCAATCAAAGGAATCGGCCCATTTTGGAAAGGTAGTCACATGGGAACATGTTCAGGAGGGCGATCTCATTTGCTACAAAGGTACCACTAGCCAAGGACTACCAGAAGGCAAAGTATTACATGATTTGCCGTATATTTTCTCAGGAGATATGTAGGGCTTTAACATGTCTATCTAGAGATCTCCGGGTGACTAGGTCTGATTGTGAGAGGTAGTCATATGAGACTATCAAGTTCTCAATGATACAAAAGGGCCAGTAAATATAAGTCAAATCACCTGATACCCGGCTTTCCGATAGTCCTTGGCTAGTAGTACCTTTGTACCAAATTAGGTTAACATCGGTGGAAGGATGTATAAGTTACGAAGCTTCAAAGTTTTCCTTGCGTAATCTCAATTTGAGCGCTTATATCTCGAGAACCGTATATGCCACAAAGTTGAGCTGAAACCCATTTTCTGAATATTTATTTCCCCGTATGCCAACTTTTTCCAAAATGGGCCGACTCTATATGTAACCCCACCAATGTCCTTTACTTCTTTGATGTGAATTAAAAAAATCTAATACGATCCTTATAATAATAATAACAATAAAGTTTATGTTACACAACTAGCACCTAGTTTGCCATAAGTGGAAAAACTAGATAATAAATGTCACAATTGAATATGGCATTATTTTACTTATTATGGTAGAAAAGCACGTTTTATAATTACACATATGTTTATAATTATTTAATTTAGCACAAAATGTGGATGGAGCAAAAAAAGAGTGGTTCCGCCCGGGATCGAACCGGG
>JAZBHA010000839.1:0-40317 GCA_037464855.1 Iselma pallidipennis | reverse complement strand
TTATATACATTCTAACGCCATTTTGATAGTTAATTTTCTGGAAAAATCGATATCGATCAACTATAGTTTTGCTTTTATTTAATTGAAATTGGAGTAATTGTTTTTAATAATTTTGATATTGTGATTATATCATTGTTTTGATTTAGAGTTCTATATGTTTAATTAACATTCTGTTAGAATTAAAAGATATATTGACGTGAGTATAGATAATGAATTTTCTAATAATTGTTATAAATAATTATATTCCATATTTAATGTAGTATTCACCTGAAGATGGCTAATTAGCCGAAACCGGTCGTGTATATGAATAAAGAAAATACAAGGATAGGAGTTAATTAATTCATTCATATCGAAAAAAAAAATGGTTTATTTTGACCTGTCCTTGTGCAGACAAACGTCGAATGATCGACAAGGTTAATTGTTTAGTCCTAATCGACTTTAAATCGACTGAATGCTCTGATATGGATGTTGCCGCCACCCACATTCGATACGACCGAGGTTGGGAAAGCTGTCACTGAAATAACGCAGACGGTAGATGTTTGTTTTGGTTCCTTTTGCCAACGGCTAAGTGCATATCGATGGGGATAACAGAAAACGGACGCTCTGAGATGGAACAACATCACATAGCATATCGATCTCTTGAACAGGATAGCATTCTAAGGGAAAGCTGAAACAGGTTTTTGGAAAGTGATCAAATTCACTCAGGATTAAACTTACTGAAATTACAATATCAGATTTATATACCTATAACGGATCTTGCTTGTAATGAAAATCGAACAGTTTAAACATTGTGTAAGTGGCGGTAAGTTATGATAGACTGCTATTTGAGGGCAGTGGTATCACAGTCCTGTTTCAAATAGATACGGTTGACGGTAAAAAAAATTGACCGTGGGGGAATCCGCTGAAAATAATTACGCAGTCGGAATAACGGTAGCAACAGCATAATGGTGACGCTGGCGGTAGTGGTGGTGGTGGTGGTGGCAGCGTTGGTGGTTATAGTGGAAAGAGGACTGAAGCGAACGGCAGGAGTTCGTTCGTTCGTTCGGTTGAGCTGTCCCGCTCGCATTAATATTGCAAGCGACGCTCCCGATTGTCTAACGAGTAGGGTTGCACGCGAGAGCGGCAACGGTCGTGTCGAGTACGGGGGCTGGTAGCGGGTTTTAGGGGCAGCATTAGGGATTTATTCTAACGTTAGGCTGACAGATAGACCGTGCACGGCACTCCAGCCAAACCGAGCAATCACCGGTCGGTCCTACGCAAATCTGATTGCGTCAGTAACGGCGAAAATTCAAATATTCAAAGTTGAATGAATACCTACACTGTTTTATTTTCGAGATTTTCTAGGTTTTGTTTTACAGAAATTTCAATGGAAATAATTTCCCAGTCGGAATAAAATTGGTATTAAGTGACAGATTGACACAGTTTTAGAACAAAGCCAAACTGTATTCCGAAAACAGCATCACAAGGGTATGACAGCATAATACCAAAACAATAAAAGTCTTTTTTTTGTATTAGCTAGATCAATAGAAAAAGCTCAAACTCCACAATTGAGTTAAAATGTAGATATTATTTGTGTTAACACGATTTAAAGCTGATATTGTCGTCGAATCCTTCGGTAAATAAAATGAAAATTGCTGTAAAGAAGTCACTCAAAAATAATTGGGACTGATAATGTTGTTGACAAAACGGCTAGTTAATAATATTCAAGCTACCATTTTAGATTATAAAACATATCATCCCATATCTGGTAATGTACTGATAAGTGCTTAGTGACTCACTAATCTCCGGTTCCTATGTACAAACGCACTTCTTTTCAAATTGCCATACATTTCTGTATTGATAAATGAGAAGCAACCAGAACATGTAGCCGAAACATGTAGACAGAATACATTTCATGCAACTTTTCAACAAAAAAAAGTATTGTGCGAGACATTCAGTGTAACAAATAATCCTTCTATCTAGCTGCTGGCGTTTCAACGTGACCAACATCGCTACCAAATCTAGATAGAAGGCCTTTACTAGTGCCATTCAACGCTAACTTCTCTGTCCGGACAAATAAAGCACATCTCGGTAGCGAACTAGGATCGCTTTAGGACTTTTTTGGATAGTTTCCAAGTATCCTCGTCTCGACGCTAGCCGATCCATTTCTATTGTTGTCGTTATCTTCATCGTCAATATGATCATAACTGCACAGTCATGATGCATAATATCGATCACATTGACGACAACAACTATTACGGTGAAGGCGGATGTATATATACAGCCGATTGCCGATCCGGTGTGCCGGTGGCGTGATAAGTGGTGGCATGTTCCGCTCGGTTTGCACCGGGGACGGCGCGCACACGCCATAGAGCAACAACGATGGGTAGAGAGCACAGCGACCTGCCTTTGTGTGTGCGGTTTGTATGCCCAGATTTCCTGCTGCTGATATAGAGCCGACAGGCGAGGCCCGACAGCAACGATATTTGTTAGAATACGTTTCGACGCTAATGGCGAGCCGCTTGATTCAATTAGTTGGGACTGGTTCTCGGCAACTAACAGGGGACGAAGGGAAAATGCTTCTAATCGGGCCCTTTTATCATCCCAAAATAAGTCTTATCCTTTTGAGAATAACCTGAACACACAATTTTCTACCTAAAATACAGTTCTGCCATTGGAAAATCGTTTAATAGGAGAATTCTAGCTGACCCTTAACGCTCGAGGGGCTTCCAACTGACGTCAGGGTAGATAAGGGGAGACTGTCAACTTGACTTTTTCCACAGATGTTGACATGTCGTGTCCGCCTCCTTACCTCACTATCGTGTGACATATCCGGGGGTGAAATATTTTTAGGCGAAAACATGTTGTCGAATAACTTTCCTACTTTAGCCTTATGCCCGAAAAATGAACAAATTTTTGACAAAAAATTGTCGATCTTTTTAAAAAAACTCCTTTTACACAAACGGAAGCTACTAATGTAACAGTAACATAACATCCTCAGATGTGTATAACAGGTACTATACATAATAATTTCCTTTGATTCTTCCAAACGCGTATGTCTAGATCCTAAATAGTAAAATGAAACATAGACGCAAAACTGTTGGGAACTGAATTCTATTTATACGGAAATTCATATTGTTTCTAGTAAGAGGTGCAATATAAATGCAATTTTGGAAAGATGCATCTCGATAGTTAAGATAAAAGCTTTAATTTTGTATACGTTTACTTAAAGCATACATGTATGCTTTTTGTACCATCGTCTCACAAATCTGTCGAGCTACTACCATTAATAAAGTGAAATTAATTAGAACCTCGCCATCGATCACTTCCACCCTATTTACTGTATAATCTAAAAGCCAAAACTGGAATAGAGGCAATCGCTATGTAATAATATTACTAATTAGATGGATTAAATGCTTCGGGAATGTACTGATAATTTTTAACAATAACAAACTTGATCTATATATTGTAAGTCTAGCTATTATTCAAATGTAATTCAGTGAGTGGTGACGACATTTACTGCTGAAAGTAATTAGTACGCCGTCCCTTAATGATCATAGCAGTGGCGACGGCGGCAAATCGAACGGGAATACAGACCAGAGCCAGTTTATCTGGAGGGCCTCACGGCAACGGGCAATTAACAGCGCAGATGGTCGGCTCGCTTGCCTGCTCACTCGCTCGTTCACTAGCTGCTGCCGGCCGCTTATCTTCCCTCCTTTCCTCTCCATATCCCTCAGTTTACATTGCTACCATACCACGCCATCCCTTTTCCGTATGAATGATGGCCATTTAGTTGATGCACGCGATGTCTCTCTACGCCGTCTACAGGCACAAAGGGCCGCATCCAATTTATATGCTATGTGAGAGAGAAAGGGGGGGCCCATGAACTGAACCATTGTTGTGTGTTTGTGTGTATATCAGGAGTCTGTAGGGGAGAACTGTGATAGAGAACCGGATAGAATATTACACAAACTGTATCACTTTTATTTACTGAAAACCGGAAATCACCTATTCGGTATAGAAGAAATAAAACGAATAATAAATTAAAATGATTAGACACGTTCAAGCACTGGATAACCTTATACATTTTATTTTAATTCTGAGTGAACTGAGGTGGAGATGAAAGCTCAGTAATATTCAGATGCATCTCAAGATTCTATTTGGATTCCGGTAACGTTACCAGCGATTGGGGATTTCTCAGGGTGCACGTTTTCCGATATGAGCATCGTTCTAATGTTACGATCAAAATAAAACAAACAGAAAATTCCTTTTTCTCGTTCACTTTGACTCTTCGCTTTTTTTTTATTCTTTCGATGTTACTACTGCTTTTTGGAAAACCCATCAAAAAGTCATCTGTCAACTTGACTTCTCCCGAAACCGGTATTAAATCTTTTTTTAAATTCTCACTTATTTCAATAGCGTAATCTCAATTTATGCAGGTTGTGTTGTCGTTTTGAAATGGTGCAATAGAGAACTATTAGGTATGTATGGAGTATGGTTTGTACTTTGCTTATCATAGTCGTTGAGATTTGTCATGATATTTATCGACCCGATAATAAAAATCTGCTATAAATCCGTTGACCGGGCAATCCCTTTATCCCTTGTTGACTGTCTCTTACCCCTCGTTTGCGTGCCAAGGCTGCTATTACGTCGTCCTCGTTTTCGTTGAACGTGTGCGGATAGGCAATTCGTCGCTAGAATTATTCGGTCCGATTAGGACCGCGCGCTTGTTTTCACCCTCTAAATTTCCTGCTGGTTTCTTTCTCTCTTTCCCTCTCACTCGTTCTCTTTCTCTACTTCACTGATACGTTTTTCTCCCATTACTTTTTCGAGCATCTTTCCCTTCTGCTCTACCTTTTATCCCCAGACGTCTCACTGGAACGAGACGGCTCAGGGGACGACGGGAGTTGGTAAAGTTGGCGAACAGGCATACAGCAGTTTTAGAGCAAAACTTTCCGGGTTCATACATTAAAACACGACCGAGAGACGTTTAATGGGCAGAAAACTTGAAATGCGGCGGTGGCAGCGGAAGCACGTTATGTTTCGACTGTGATCCGGCGACTTACAATCAAGTGGGCAACTCAATTCCTTAATGACATGATTTGCATACGGCATTAATGGCATACGAGTTTCTGCTCGTTTCAAATACAAAAACAATAATCTAATTCATTACAGTAGTTAGAAAAATTTCCCTCATTTACTTGTAATTTTAAGTAAAAACAATAGAATACTCACATAAATATGAACGCAAATTTAAAAAACATTCAATGAAAGCATACCTAATAATCTTCATGAATGGAGGACATTCAGAGAACACCGTTGACATACGTACCTGTAACAAAAAAAAGAAGGTACGATAAATATTACTGCAGGCATAGACATATTGGCAGAAAAAAGTTACAGGAATACCGCATTTTCTGGAGATGGAGAACAGGATTTCAGAACAGAATAAAATCGAGAGGATTGACGGCAACCCTGACGTTGAGCTTTACACGGGCCGATTCTCTTAATAATTGCGTCAGGGCGTTCTTCCGCTTAGTCAGTTTGTAGCGAGGCTGTTGACGCTCGGGGGCGTAATAGAGATTTTTTCTCATCTCGGCGGTAAAGGCAACAGCGATAGAAAGAACCTTCGTTCAACTCAACTGTTGGAACATAAAGACGGGCCATAATCTCCCTTTTTGCATTCACGTCGTCCCAAACAGCTACCACTTCAGCAACTTTGAGTACTAGACTCTTTACGACGGATTTTCTCAACCTCAAAACCTTATAGAGATGAACGAACAGTTGAGGAGAATTCTTATTTTAATGAGGTGCCTCCTGATTGTTTTACTGATGAGCTCTTCCATCTCGTTTTATACATGTAGATCCGTATACGTATGTACGAATTAGTGATTTTATATTTGTTAGCATTTGTTTGACTGAAGTGTTACCCGACAAAATGTAAAATTTACGATTTGAATGCGCTACATGTATTTTAAGCATAAAGCCGCATCACTGCTGGCTGTATTCTCTCTATACTATAACCCTCAGTACGAAACATCCCTTGGGGATGTACAACACGAGATGACAAGTCGCAGGTGTTTGCCGACACCCCACGAAATGGGCCGACCTACGGCGAATACCTAATCGCATTAGTGCGATCTCATTTCGAGCGCATCTCCAGAGGCCGCTCGCGTAATTAGGCGGGCGGTAGTAGCGGTAAAGAGGCGGAAGCAAAGAGGGTGGTTGGTAGGCGAAAAAGCTTCGTCGACCGGATTTCCTGCAAAAGACCGCACCTCTCCATGAAAATTATCGCACATACATAGTTGTTTACAAATTTGATCTATGAGATCTTTGTCGTCGGTAGTGTCTTGTATTTATTAAGAATTAACTTGTGACTTAACTGATTATCAATTATCATAACGACTCTAATATGATCCACTTCCCATTATTTGAAATTATGGCAAAAGAGATAGGGTTTCCCAAGTGCTTACTTAAAAAATTTATTATTCATGTTCCGTAATTTGACTTATTCGTAACCAGAACTAACCAAAACAATGTTCTATTGAAAAAAGTCGTTCTCTATTTGTCGATATAATGCTGACACTCCAACTATAAGTACGCAATACTATCCGTATGCCGATTACAGGTCAATTCCGAATATGGATTTCGTGTTAAATTATTGACAAGGGGGTTTGGATTTCACGATGTGGTGGAAGTTCCCAATTACAGTCTGGCAATCAGCCCCTCATTCTGTCCCCCCGCTTGCTTTTCATCATCGACTTATCGATTGGCTTCCATGCGCTTAATTTGGGCGACCTGGGTGCTGTCCTGTCTCTCAGTTCACTGCCTCATCGGACCAACAAGAGGAACGCAGGCGGTCCGGTTTTAACGATGGCCAATTTAGTTGTAGTGGCGACAGTAACGTGTAGGCAGGAACACACTATCATTTTAAACGGACGAGAGACCTGAACACCGTTACCCTTAACGAGCCATAACCGATGAAGATAAGGACTGAGCGTCGACTTTATAGGATTGCTGTAATGAGGCCGTCCCGCCACAGGGGACTACCACACGACATTCATATTTCTACACAGAACAGCAAAAGTAACAATAATATAGAATTACGAAACTGAAATTTCTGATTTCCCGAAATTACAGAAAACATATCTTATCAGAAAAATATCTGATGTATGAAGTTAATTAAATTCAAAGGTGTTCGGGGTTCCAGCATGTAAAAAAATGGATTGCATAGTAAAATCATGCATACTATATTCTAGTGTCACAGATAGACCGAGGCCAATGATGGTTCCTCGAATGAATGCGCCGTCGGCATAGTGTCGACAACAAACAAAACGAATAAATACCGCCGCCGTCCGAATGCGAAATATGGACATGAATATTCTAATACGACTGGGGATGGCTGTAGAGTTGTGATCCCTCATCAGCTGCCGCCAGTCACGGCCTTTGTCTCTCTCTCACTATATGTATAACGAGCGTAACTGGGACGGTGTAATCGCGGAGATTGTGAGCATCGGATCAAACGAGGAGGCAAAATATTGCCCTCTACCCATTCGTTCTCCTCGCCACCCACCCCCTCGCCCGTCTTCACGTCCTTTATACCACTCCTTTAATTTTACGAGCACAACGATAGCGAAAAGACGCCTTCAATGTTGGAGTTGCTGTTAACGTTGCCACTACCATTGCCGCCGCCGTTACGATTCACGTCGACGGTGAATAATTAAAGAGAGGAATATAAAAGTGGTGCGCCCGAGATGGGTCTTATTTATCCCTCGGTTGTTGTTGGTAAGAGAGGGTGAATTGACGGCGATGCAGCGTCGGCAACAAAACGACCGTCGTTATGTTCCATTGTGAAAATAATGCTCGCGTTGAAAATGTTCCAACGGAAAATTTTCTGGTAACAATTAAAATGCCAGATATTGAAATAAGTAGAATAGAAATCAGAAAGAAATACCTATCTGTTCTTATAGATTTTTATTTAATTTTTCGGTAATGACATTTTCGTCGTTAGGGCGTCGTCCAAGGTACTGGTTGTGGCGTCGTACCTTAACAAAGCATTTGTGTCGCGTGCAGAAAAATAGACCCAGTCCCGGCTGTTTTTCCTTTATTGCCGCTGGCAGGACGCACATACACAATGGGTCTCCGCACGAGATTAACAACGCGCGATGCCGGGGTGACGTCACAAAGACGCGTCTAACGCCCGAATGAGTGCAAGCGTCAGGGGGAGCGGCGGCTTTCAAAGATAAGCCATCGGCGAGTGTTTTGATGTTATATATACATATATGTGTGTGTTTGTGGATGTGTAAGTGTATGTGAGAGACTACGTGTAGGTTGCTCCCACATCCACACATCCAACACACTCATACAACCACATTCATGTCATGTATTTAAAATAGATTCTGTACTCTACTGTACGTATGTTAGCTGCAATCTGGCCGACGCGACCCCGTTAAAACTGGCTGGGGAAGTGGGGCAAGAGATTTGGAATCAGGGGACGGCAGCGCCTCTTGACCCCGTCATCCGACCACGAGCTTGTTGCTTGTCGTTACGCACCGCTTATGGTCAAATGTGGTTTGACGCTTTCGACATTTCTCTTGTTGGAGAATGGTTTCGGTAATCGAAGTGACAATAGCGGCGAGGGAGCAAATGCAATCTTGTTCTTTATACAGAGTTGAGTTGTTTGAGAAAAATGAATCGCTCCCAGACTCTAGCCGATTTGTTTGTGATTATGAGACTATTCGAATTTTTGTTTTCCAATTATTCTCTCACTATTTTCCAGAAAACCACCGAGCTACAAAAAACCAACAAATTTAACCAATTATTTCGAGCAGTTTACATTGAAATTTGGTTCATTTTCTGACGAAAACCCCCACCCATTTTGTAAAATCAAAAATCAAAATTCGACCATCAAGAATTGCGTGTGACTGAAGCCGCAAAAACGTTCGCTCGATAATAGAGTTATCGGCTGCTTTCCGGTTTCCCAGTGGTCGTATTTTTTTTTACTATCCGCAACTCCCAAAGCTCATTAAGCGATCGATATACAATCCCCCACCGAGCGACCCCCTGACACCGACACGCCATTTAATTTCGGCATTGCGGGAGCCATCAATTCCCTCATCCTTTTTCGATTGCACTTGTCCCTTTTTTTCCGAAAAATTTTTCTCCTGTATCACCTAACACACATCTTTACCTACTTTCTTATCATGTCCTTCCATATGTTTAACTTGAATTTTTTATTTACCTATGAAACTGTATAACGTTGATTTAACCAAGAATGGTTTTATGGTAAAACTGTCTTGACAGAGTATGATAGTCACACGATTATTCTGTCACAGAACTGTATCTTTATCTAGATGCTTTTGTTTGACGGAAATTTATATTGAATGTTAAGTCAAGGTTCTATAACATTTCTTGTACAGGTCAAATTAAAAAAAAAAAAGAAAAAACAATGTTAATAACGTGTATTGTGGTTTTGTTTTCATTTAAATTCGTCTCTAAGTACAAAACTGTTGGTTAGTTGAAGGCTATAAAAAGGGTTATAAAGGTATATAGGGAGTGGGTGAATTTCATTGAGCAACTAGATCGGTACGATTACTGAGAAAACTTCTATCGCTTGAAGGATAATTGGACGGAGCGATGGAGCAACACGGTGTTTTTCCAAGTTTGCCAAGTTAGTTAACAATTGAAAAAGAAACACGAAGGGTGGATAATAGCAGGATTCTAACGAAACAGCAACTGTTCAAGAAAATTCACTTGCGACATTCCAATTCGTTGTTAACGTTACACTGTTCAATGTTCAATAATAATAACATTTGAAAGATGAAATAAGAATTGAATTAATTTCGATCTTCTTGGATATTTCATATTTAAGGCGATATTGACGGGTAAACTGCATTATACAAGGGTGGTTATATGATTATGTCGACAATGGAGTGGAAGTAATACATGTGGATTAATTAGGATTTACCAAAGAAGTTCCTACAGGAAGACAGAGATTGTTGTTTGAAGGGTAAAAGTGTGCGCCTATATCCCGTTTCACTACTAACACAAACACATTCACATACGTGGCAAGACTATTCTGGTTCGTTCTTCCTTTTGTACACATCCAATTTGCAACTAAAACTGTAGATTTTCATAGGATATAGGAATGCTGAAGGGGAAACAGGCTGAAAATCTTCTTGTTTAAGGTTGACTTTCTGCTTTCATCTAAGCTAGCATAAATTATGCACACACGAAACCGCAAAGTAACATGTCTAGGATTTTAGCTAATAATTTCTCACATACACACGTATGCATTTCGACATCTATTAATAAGATTGTCGAACAAAATCGACCCATAAATGATAAATTTACCACACAAGTTGACAACAAATCCTGATTAGACCGAATAGAGAATTAGTTATAATAAATAAAGTGGAAAACTTTAGATAAGCAAACATGGAAAACTGATAACTATCCTACTTTAAGAACGGGAGCGTGTTCAATTTCTCCGCCCCTGGAGTCCAACTATGTACGGAATTTCGACGTGACATATAGGATAGGAGAAGAAACGGTCGGTGGTCTGTTCAACGGAGCCCAAAAAGGCATGAAAACAGTGGATTGTTGCAACAGAAATAGAAAATTATTCAGTATGTGTTGAAATGGAATGGATAAAGAGAGAGAAATGGAACCGAAAGAGATATGGATGTGGGTCTGCCGACTTGCCCGACCGCAGCCAGTATGCGGAAGCTAATGAGGACGGGGAGCCGCTGTGATCATCACAGACGAGCAACTCGCCGCTAGCATTAATGTTGAACTGTGGAGAGATGTTAGATCGGTGTAAACAGAACCGTATCTAGGCAATTTCCGAAAAATACAATTAGAAATCCAAAAATAATAAAAACGACTAAAATTGACTGTATTCAAGAACTTATCATTTGGCGTTAGGGGAAATATTTTAAACGGTTTGATTCATTCAGATATTACTCATGGTGGTAGATAGATATTCTAGGAGACGTGCGAGACTTGAGACCAATTAATTGCGGTAGCTGTGTCCGCTTGTTTCGCCGGCGCTGTCTATAATTAACTTTTTTATGGCTAGACAGCGTCCAGAAATTCCCGTGTCTCGATGAATTTAATTACCGCCACCATCGTATACATATATTTACATACCATTGGTCATATTGATGGTTTTGGAAATTCCAAGCAACAATCCTTTTCTACGATATTTTATTATTGTATTTGCATTATTTGTTATGCAGATTAGTTGTGATAATATATTTATTAATGCCGTCGCGCCCTAATCGAATGTGGCATTGGGTTGGATTAATTAATGGCCGCTATACGCCCGTCCTGTTATCACTGAACAGATGCGCAATTTAGTTGTGTTGTACCTCCATCTGTCCCCCCTCTTTCTTTTTTTTGTTCCCATAAAAGCCAACACCCCATTCTAGCCTATTGTATAATAAATGTGCATATCATTTGATAGTCTTATTGTAATAGTTTTCATCAATGTGTGATGATTAGAGAGGATTCAGCATTTTAATAGTCACGTTCCATTTTAAAACTCAACTCTACCGCCCCCAAAGTTGATCCGAGCGGTCAAATCGTGATGACAATTCTAATAACACCGTTGGATAAATGATTTGCGTGATATTGACTCTTTCGGTTGAGAGAATTTAGAAGTTATTATTGTTATTTGTAGAATTTCACTTTTATTAAGGAATTTCAAATGTGTTGTGTGTAACAACCACAGTTTCGTTGCCGGCACTATCAATGCCGCAACATCAAGTATTTAAAACATGAATATTAAACAGGCTGCCACCAGTGGCGACAATGACTCCTGCAATCAGAGCCTGTACAGGCGTGTACGTGTGTGTCTAGGTGATGCTGAAAACGACCCTCTATTCGGTCGACGTTTATGCATTATTAACGAATCCAGACCGAACAACTGACCAAAGAGGAAGTACCAAAACTGGCGAAGGACAACTCGTCAGTTACAGTACGTAAGGTCTGACTGACGTTTTAAAGGAGCTACAATGAAATAGTAATGAATGTGGAACGGTGCTTTTGCAATTTTCAAATTTTCATGATGTTAAAAAGAGCGAGGTGAAGTAAAAACAGGTGCGACGTGCTTATATTAATGATTCAAATGAAGGAAACGGAAGTAATTAGTAGAAAAATGATCGAAAGTCAGCAGAGAAGTCTACGTTTTAAATGGAAATGAAGAAGGAGTAGGTATCTGGAAATTTTCTCAACAAAAAGTCAACCGGAAAATACCGACTGAAGTTGAGAATCATAAACAGAACACGTGTCGACGATACAACCACGGATTTTTGCTCTCTCACTTTCCTTATTAAACTACATGAACATCAGAAAAAGAAATATCCATCAATGTTGCCAACAAAGCTTTAAAATCCAATGGATCAATAAAAAATCCAACAGAAAGAATAACGTTTGATTATTTCCCCTACTCATCAATAATCATTAGCAAATTTTAAGATTATTAATGCAAATCACCATGTTTTTTTGCGCGACTAAAATCCGGTGGTAAAGCTTGCGTGTCGCCTGCAACTGAGATAAAGAAGTCATGTGAGCACGTTTCCGTTCTTTTTTTCTACTTGGTAGTATTACCCCGCAAATCCACCCTTTTTAGAGTGGTTGGTTGTAGTGAGTAAACACGCCAAGTGCGGCGTCCCTTCTTCCAACCTTGTATATATGTAGATAATTCCCGGTTGGGCGATGCGGCTTAACTGTCTACGGACATATTTCGAGTGATATAAGGGCAAGACCTGAGGGGCCCTTTGTTCACAATGTTGGCATCGTTTTCAACTTGCCTGCTGTCTGCTTCTATCTTACGTATATGTAGTATAGGTGACCTGAACATGAATGGAGATGGTGCGTTTACTGACAAACCGGAATTGAGCAAGATTTAATTATGTTGACAAGAGTGGCTCCTGCTCGTTGGCGAGCTCATAAATGAAAAAGCCTTCGAGCAAACACGGTACTATAATATTTTGAATTTAAAGATCGAAATAACTGAAAAGATACACTACGTCAATCGATTTTTTTACGAAATAATTTGTAACTGTGCAAGTCAGGTTTTAGATGTGTCTGCTAAACTGTACATTTAGTGGAACTATCAATAGGAACCACAATCTATTCAGCTACGGGCTTATTTAAAAATCCCACATGTCTAAGTAGAACATACTCCCGTTACTGTTGAAAGTATAGATCAAGTCGGTCTGAATTTACCTGCTTCGTTTGCAGACTGCACTGTCAACATGACTATATTATCATCACTCTCTTTTTTTTCTCAACATTATGAATATGCAGTTTCAATGAGAACTTTGCTGACACTGCTCCGCGTCTTTATTATTCACATATTCATGACACTTATATTTCCAAGGTATTTTGAGACGTTTTAATAAATTTGCGATATTACAGGTGTAGATTGTTTAAAAAGAATGACTTGAACAAATAAACGCAACCAAAAAAAATATGAGCATTCTGATGCGGTTTTTGTTTACTTCCTGCTATTAGACTGGCAAAGATCCCTCGCGATTTTTTGGTCACATTAACATTGTGAGAAATGTACCTATTTGGACCCGGATCAGCATTAGGGTTAACAAAACCGTAAACACAAAAAAGCAAGGCAGATCAAGTACTTTCAGGACTGGGCTTCAAACTATATATACGATTAATGTAATTATTATTTACATTTTTTATTGCTGTAAGTAAATCAACGTGTTAGGAAGAAAGAAAGAGGGAGAGAAAATGACTGAAAACAGAACTATAGCGACAGTTGGTTAGTGAATGTCCGGTAATTGTAAACCGAACAGCAAGACGATGTTGTATATCGACAATTGATCTGGCACAGTTGTCGAGAATCGTGCACAAAGAGATTGACATTGGCGTTTGTGTAGAGCGAAGTGAAACGGTATAACAGGAGATGGACCGGAATTAAACCTCGAACGTTTCCGGTTCATTTGAGCGGAATAAAATCTCTCTAACTAAAGTTGAACTAACAACATCGAAAACATGTAGAAATGGTTCCATTACCACTTTTACAATAAGCAACGAACATGCTATAATTTCAATGGGGCAATCAACATATCAATGTGGAAAAAAAGTGGCGAAGGACATAACAAATAAAAGCCTTTACAAAAATATGATATATTTTGTTATATATGTAGTTTGAGACTGAAAGCGTTCGTATATCAAATATTTGATTTGGATCGGAATCATCAAGATACATAGCATAGCCCGTGCAAGTTAGCAGGACCTCAATCGAACAGGCTTTGTTCTCGCCCAAATATTCCGTAAGCGATTCACGAGTTTGTTGTATCTACTAATCCAAAAATCCTTATTTCTCCAAATTTGCTGAAGAATCGAATTAAAAGAAGGGGAAAATGGAAAAATCTTCTCTTTAATTCATATATGAAGTTACTCGGTGGTATTTCATGTGGTTTTATTTTATGTGATACACATTCCTCCCTCGAATTGGACGAACATTACGAAACTTCGTATAAGCAGGAAAGGGCGATGATATCCTTCTGATTTATTAACTACTTGTTGCAAGATGTTAATCACCTCAACTCCCCGGGCATTAGCTAGCTAGTCTCGAGGTTATTTCGACATTCACACACAAACACATACATATATAGATTCTATCGTGTGGTTATAAGAAGTTTTCGGGATTGAAAACTATTAGAGACGGAAATGACCACTACTATTTCCGTTTGTCTTATATTTTAATAAGGACTTTTTATTTACATTTTAACAAGTCGATGACTAAATTCATGATTATTCTACATATGACGACTTTCGTTTTACACAAAAATTTTCAGTTAAGGTCACAGGTGTTTCTAGCTGCGTATAACCGTATGGAATATTTTCGAAACTATAGGGAGGGCAAAATTCCTACCGTTTCTCTACTAGTAAATGGTGGATAGTTGTTCAGTTTGGATCGATGCCGAAGGCCGAGCTTCCTGCCAAACCAAGCCATATACTCTCTAACACATACATAGACAAAAACCAACCCTTCGAGAGAAGTTTCTCTCCCTCGCCTGAATCCGGCCGCAAACCTTCCACCATACGGCCGACACTTAACGACCCAATTAATTAAGAGACGTTCCGGATGACGTCGACACGTCACGCGGCATCTTTGTCGTGACAATATTGCTATCACCACCAGCATGGTGGTCGATGTCAAAGGGTGGGTGGTGCTATTTCATTTCTGTACTCATTTGACGAATATACAGGTTGAACATTTAGCAACTGGTTTTTTAGGTATTTCCAGGACAAGTCTTATTGCGTGAGTGACAACATCACATACACAGACCCAGTATTCCCCATTCCGATAATTACGAATTTCGCCAACGTACAGGTTACGGTCCGCTAGTCAACCAGTCAGTCAGCCAATGTTCTCTCCTTGCTTGCAGCCATTGTTCTCTCCGTCTAGTCCATTGTTCAGCGGCTATTGGGTTTAGAGGTTCCCGATCACTATATGTATCGTGTACATCAGAAGGGTGGGCCGTTTGTCGTTGCTCACCATGTAATGACGCGTTGTTATCATTATTATTATTATTATTTCCAACCATAACTTTTTCACAAACTCACATTTTTATTCTAAACCCTCCATCAGCAGAACTGAATAGACATAGTAGCATTGCAGTCTTCTCTTTTTCTGAAATCATTTTTATGAATGTTTACCATCCGGTGTTCGTTCCGCCGTAATTTCGCCCGGAAGTTGTGCGTCTCATTAACGGTCGCCATCAAACGACGATGGAAATTTAAAAAGAATTGCACATGCCGGCGACAGCCCACTTCTTTTCTCTTTAACTTACTTTCTGTCTTTTTCTTTTACAAACGACACAAGTTGAGAGAACTTCTCCCAGAGTTACCGCAATGCCGCCACTACGTTCTCTTGCGTTCTCGATTCGACTCCTTCAAAGGAACACGTAGCAACAGCGGCCCACTTTGAAGTTGCTGCCCCGCCGCTGCTATTATTTGCCGCCCCGTTTCGGTTCAGTCGTGTTGAGCATACCACGGACGAGTAAACAACAACGGCTGGTACCCCCCAGGACCCGGACACATAAGTACAACAGTATCAGTCGTCTCTCAAATTTTAAAACGAAATCAAATGTTGAATGCTCTATGATACATAAATATCGATTAATGTTTCCGTTTGGTCCGAGTAAATCTATCTTTTATCGAATAAATTAATCAAATGCGGTTTGATCTCATAACTTAATCTCTGCAAGTCAGCCAATTAGTGTGAATTTCCTCGATGTTGCTGTTGTCCTGAATCACTTCTAATCACGACATGCACCAAAGACTGGCTTGTTTACCGCTGGGTCGCTTTCAAGCCAGTTTCTCCATCTCTATATGTTATGAATGTTCTTCACAAGTCAACTATGAATTGTAGCGGTGGAATTTATACTCAGCTTTTCTCTACATTTGCAAAAACAAGTCTCTTCCAAACATCAGATGGAAGGACAAAGGAAATGTAAAATTTTCGATTCAAATAGAATTTTGATTTATTTATGAACATTTATAAGCAAAATTAACTGTATATGCAAACGTTCCTATGATGAAAAGTTTCTTTAAATAATTGGTATCTAATTGCATAGGTCTTGGACTTTCTGAAACGACGGACTCTATTCCGATTAAAGGTAGACTAGTCGGTGGGACGGCACGTCCAAGGCTGGCATGTCGGCCACGTCCTAATTGATGTTCCGGCCGGCGATGGGGCTCCACATGTGTACGTTTGTGTTAGTGTGATTGAATGTGTGTGCATGAGAGCCGGTAGAAACGAGAGTTATCCGGTCCTAGCCCCAGTCGTTCAGTCGTTTGAGCTTGGCCGGCTGCCATGCAAATGCTTCACCTACTACTGCCAGCACGGTCGGATATTCAAATTGCTTTTCCATATTCAATTCGGGGCCCTGCTCCATGCACGATCCGGAGATTTTCTAGATAAGAGAATTATAAAGCGGAACGACGGTTGGGCAAAATTAGCCGGATCGATGCCAGTGGCGGCGCAAAGGTTCCTTCACCAACAACACTACCAACTGAAGGTTTACTTTACTAATCTGATATAGGTACTATAGTTTTACAAATGTTTACATTCATTCCAAACAAAATATATATTCAATTTGTATAAAACGAGAAGTAATTCGAGCAGTCCTGAAAATATGGCACCAGTTGTAAAGATTGTCCTGAATCGAATAATTTAAGAGCAGCACCGCTGTGCCACTGCCAAGATCTGAATGTCGCGACATCAGCGATCTAAATTCTCTTCTTGGATTTTTTTATCAAACGTGTTGGATTTGAGCCGAACGTTTCCTCTGATAGATCTATGTTACTGTTGTAGCAGTGGGTGGAGTACGGGCGTCAACAACATGGAGAAATGCCGTTAGTGGCATACGATGTGGTTTAATTTAATGCCGGAAAAGCACTCGGTTTTTAGGTGATAATAAAAGCCTGGCCGATAAATTGCAACTTGATGTTAATGTATTCGGAAAATCTCGACTAGTGGCGGTAGCGGTGGCAGTGGTTGGGAAAACGGAAAATGCCAGGACCGGAGTTCCGCTTGGCAAGGGTCAATTATGGAACGTTTACCGTCGAGGCGTGACTATAATTCTCCAGATCTCGCGCAATTAATTCCGCAACAAGGGTGAACAAATCCGCGAAAAATCCTACCACTATCGTCCTTTTTTTATCTTCCATCCTTTTCGGCAGACAAAAGAGTCAAGTATTTGAATTTTTATGAGTATAAAATTGTTCGTATACCTTTTAAATAGTGAGCATTGTAAAGAAAAATGCGAAAAAAGAACTTTCAGTTCATCTTATCTGTCAACAAAACTAACAAGAGTGATTGCAATGTCAAAATTCAGAATTCACTCGTCGAACGACAGAAATAGGAAAGAAAAGTATAGAGAGAATCGAAATTAAGGGAGAAAAGGACGTATCGATGACAGGCAAATCGATCGAGATCATGCTAGCAGCGACAGCAACAGAGGGAAACAAAGGATTTGCCGTCACTGGCACACACATATACGTTCAGAAATCCTGGGGTGGTTGGTGGCAATGTTGGTGGGATTGTGGCCGTTCGGGAATTAATAAGATCCCGAACACGCTTCACCGCCAACGACCGGAGAAAGACCGATCGGATTTCACCAAGGATCAAAAAAAAAATACCACCAATAATCTTCAAAACTATCTTGAACAGAATTTATAAAATTCAAGATTCGTTCTTTGTGTCATAATACGATGAAATGAGAAGAGAGAAAGAGAAAGCAGTCGCAGAAATTGTGCAAACATATTCCACCAATTAGACATTCGGATTGTGAGCAATTAAAGTCTAGATGCAAGTTTTTGGGTTCAGGTGATGGTTTTCTCTCTACCGTTCGTTCTTCGTCATCTTGTCGACGTTCCGATGTAAAAACGACGTATTTCTGTCTCGTCGCTCAGTCAACTACAAAGCCCTGAAGGGATGGGGAAGCAAACACAACAGAGACACCCTATCTTAGTGCTGTATACATCAAGCAGTTGAAAGAGGATAGAAACTAACAACGCAATATCCTGGCCGCGCCGAGCGTGTCATTAGGGAGGATTGCAGCCCGCGCCCGATTAGATTATCACCGGCACCGACTCGACTCCCGTCTGTTACCGCTGCCACCATTGCCGCTGCCAGTACCACCACCATGAGACGCATTCCCTATCTTGATGCTTCTTGTTCTCCCACATAAAACAACGCTCTCAATACGCTTTACTGAAATATAGTTGGAATTGAGTCAACATTCGTGTACTTTGTAGGCGACTTTCCTTAGGTGATTTCAGAATTTTAATAACTAATTCTGAGGGCACATGTGAAATTAAAAAGATGCCAGGTTGTTTATTGTTGGGGTTTTCAACGCGATACTACAATAAATCCGATTTGACTAGTAGAAATTGCGTTAGATTTGAATTGTTGGCGTCTTTGTGAATGAAGGGTTGATTTATTTATTATATGTAACCTCAGTCTATGAATAATTTTCTCAAACATCAAAAAACTGGTATGAGAAATAAAATAAAAATTTCAGATATCAATAATAAAACTATATAAGGAACCAAAGGCAATTCAAAATTTATATTAACTACACAAATTACGAACGAACTATTATAAAGTACTTATAGCATTTTTTGAAACCGTTTCTTAGAAGCAAATTCTCTATCAAATTCTAGTCAGACCTGTCTTGAATCTAGTGGATGCTTCGATCTCGCTCGTTCAGGATAATTGCGATATTCGTAGAAAAGTCATGCACCACCACAGTCATCTCTATCGTCATCATCGTCATTTCTTGTCATTTAACTGTCCGGAAATGATGTCAAGCTAGTTTCCTTTATTTTCTAATATCACTTTTGTCCTAAAATTCACCACATTTTGAATGTAACTGCATTTTTCAAACCTCAGTATTCCTATGTTGAGTATCTGATCGAATTCGATTTCACTGATATATTATTAAAATTTAGTGCAGAATATGCACTTTGAGCAGAATATTGTTGGTTTAATGACAATGGGCGAGTTGCCGTTAAATCGTTCACGAAACGCCCCCAATTATCGCCCTGACGGCCACCACACTCACCCCCTCCCTCGTCATTGTAATGATGGATTGAAGCCGATATGCGGGCGGAATGCCTGGCGCGCGAAACGCGATACGGACACTAGCTGTGATGGAGGTCGTAACAGTGGTGGTGTAAGCGGGGGTGGCATGTGTTTGCCATATCGGATTACCGACAGCTCACATCCACAACACACATACACAGACACACATAAATAGTATAGGAGGTTACTCACGTACACACGTTTTGTAATGGACTATGTCAATAGTATGTGGACCAACTACTGCATTAATGTTTCTGAATCATGATTTTAGTTTGATTTTAACGTATGTTAAAATATAATACCTCGTTTTGCCCCAAAAATATGCTAAAAATCATTTATACTTCAAAGTATTCCATTTCTGATTCCTCAAGTTCATATTAAGTATGTTCAAGATTGTGCAGGCGCCCCCTTTAATAGTCCAGACCGTCATTCCTGTCGGATCTCCGTTTACGATCAACGTTGTAGTACCCATAAATCCGCCCCTGTCCTTTACCTCCATAACGCAGAAACAGCTTCTGAACGAAATTTCACAAAAATATCAATCCATGACACGCTCGTTTTACGTTCTTTGTTCTTGAAAGTTGCCCAAAGTATATAACAAGGACGACTTTCAGGGTTGATGCGGTAATTGCTGGTGGAAGTAAACAGCGCGTGTATATGGGGGTGCGGCATTGGTGGCGTTATAATAATCCCAACGTAGAGCCGTAACAGTGAACCGGGTCGGTTATAAAAGGGGCGGTGGGTATGGATAAACAGAGGCTCACGGGTGATTAACCGAGACAGCGTTGAAGGAGCCGATAACGAGAATACAGCCGCATCACTACCACCACCACCACCACCACTGTTACCTCCACACCAACAATTTCACTTCAATGTTCGACGAGGTACCGAAAACGTTAATTTCCCACTGACATTCGGTTGTACTTATTAACGCTACTGCCTCCAGGTACCAAATTTATCGTAGTCGATATAAGCAACGTCATTCTGTATTTTACGTGCACATTCAACAGACGTTATAGAGGATCGATGCCGTTCTCTCTTGATGTTTCCAACGGCTGGTGGTGTTTATTATAGGAACGGCCGGAAGCGTGCGCTAATTAACACGAGGATAGACGACGCAGCAAATTGGGAATGGTTAGGTAAAGGGGTGGAGAAGTTTTAACCTCTTCCTAATTACCTGGTAATATCCGAAAAATCGGACATCTTTTATTTACTCAAACGCCAAAATTTTAATTAAAACGCGTGCAAGAAAACGAAAAGTCCAGACTAAAACGGACGATTTTAACAAATTTAAATTTTACAATGGTAGAACGTTAAAACGTTGTTATCGGGAATCTTTTAAATATCAAAATTTCAACTGGAAATGTCATGCGAAGAAAGAAATGTGTGGCAATGGTGTGGGCGTCGTCCTTAACTCTGCCACCGCCGTCATTTCATGAATGAGAGCGCCTTGATGCTACGGGCGCCGATACGCGTCGCAGCTTCCATCGTAATCTCTGAAAGCTTCTAGGCGGGTGTGAGCTTGAAGCAATGAGCCCGGGACGACTTAATGGAAAGCCTTTGTTATTATGATATACGGGATGTTACGAGCGTTTCATGGGATGAATCCCGAAGTGGGTAGACTAAAGCTCTACTTGACCGACAAATTAAGCAAACACTTTGAATTTACACAAATTTAACACAGTGAAAACAAAAAAAAATGACAAAATATTTCAAATATTCAAATAAAAATTGCTAAAACGTACACGTAAATCACAGTTTCAAAGACGATTAAAGTGCAAAATTTGAATATCTACGTCGCAATGGGCCGTTTTAAATTGCCCTTTGGTTCCTTGTCCGAGCCGGAAACCAGGAAAGTAGGGTTCGATCGAGGACTGGAACTGAAACGATGGCGAGAGAGCCAGGGTTAAAAGGGACGTTTCATTTTCTGAGTACATCCAACAGAATTCTGCTACACCAACAGTGGCACCACCACCATCACCGTATTTTAAGTTTCGCTCCCGTCAGATTTCCTGTTTATATTAGGGTTTTAGTTTGCAATCACGTTTTCGGACCGGTAGTTGGGTGCAGGTTTTATCTATTGAGAGGATGGCACACCTGCCGGCAAGATTATTCCCAAATATGTATACAGTGTAGTTGATCTCCGTACCACAGATAACAACGTCACATATGTATAGCATATAGCCATCATATTTATCAGTTGTTATCAGTGGTGCGTTGTTAAAAAAATCAATGCACGCGTTATAAAATAATACAAATCAACAAAGATCGGGGTCGTTTTGATAAAATCCACAAGGTTCAAAACAAAAACTGTATCTGTTGGAATTAGAGAATTGCAACACAATATCTGAAATTTTGTTAATTTTCGTAAACATATTTTTGATATTTCACTCATTATTCCGTTCTGTACGTCGAATTTTGGAGTAACTTGTTTCTCTGTATTTCCTTGTATTGCAATAAATTTCAGTTTAATAGAAGATAATAATCAGGCAAGAAGCGATGATTAAAGAAAGAATTCTAAATAACTTTGTTGAATACTTTAATGATTATTTGTCAGTTTCTAGATTAAAAAATCCATTCGAATAATGAAGGATCACCAGCAAAACGAGATAGTTTTTGTACTCCTGTTTTCTAGTTTTTATTTCATTGTTCCCGGTGGCTTTTCTGTTTATTCTTGTCGTCGTTTTAAAGTTTCTAATCGTCTGGCCGAGAAGTTTGATAATTTTTGCACAGTTTTCTAAAGGTAAAATATCAATACCTATACAAAAAAAAACGAGAAATGTTCAAAAGTGACCTCTTGTTCAGTTTCAACTTACAATCCAAGATGCGTGACTATACACAATGATTCAAGATCTTGTCGGTCTCTTGATCGATTAAAAACCTCACGACGGAAGCCCCGAAAAACCGGTCTACACAGTCACCAGTCAGATTGTAAAAACACAGTGCTAATCATTAAAATCGGCCCCAATCGAGAACTGAAAACCATTCTTAATTGCTATTGGCCTCAAAAGAAGCGAGAAAGACGGAGAGTAGAAAAAAAAGCCGACATAAAAAAGTATGCAAGTTGAGAAATTCTCAAGTTGATCCGTATTGGACTTTTGTGAGATTGCAGTGACCGTGATCTCATACAAAAACCTTAGGGTGGGCCTTCTCGATTAAGTGGCCGAACAGAAAACTCACAGCCATTAATCTTTTTAACGATAATTGCCGGCAACACAGTCGTCGCAATTGATGTTTTCGGACGATTAAGGCGGCGGCAGCGGCACAACCAACGATAAGAGCGACAAACAAGGCGAGAAGACAGGACAAGAGCAAGAGGGAAACAATATTCACCCGCACCCGGATCACGCGATTAAAAAGTAATTTGTGGGTCAGCGGTTAATTGAGATAGTTCAGGGGCGGACTCGTTTCAAATTCATCCGCAATTTGTAATTTTGGACGCTCCAATTTTCTGGTTGGCATGAAAGAGATTATATATTTATTCATTTAGAAAATCTATAAAATCACTTATTTGTAAACGGTAGTCTATAAATAATAAATAACGCTTAATAAATTGTATTTCTCACTTACAATTAGTTTTGTGGTGGTGTTTAATTTTTACGGGGTGTTTTGTAGTGATCCGTCCCGGCTTCAAATTCATGAAAGCCCATTTTGTATATGTGTAAGGAAATTTGTGTACATGTAGAACGCGAGCAAAGTCGGAGAGCCATCCTCTAGTGCTTGTGCGACAGTCCCGTTTTAATAATTCGCAATGGGGAGATAATTCACGGCGCCGCTCCCAGCCATCTCTTCTACTTTCTCCTTTACTCCCTTTTCGCTCTGTCTCTCTCTCTCTCTGTCTAACATTCCACGTTCTTCAACACCAACCACCCTACACCTTCTCCTTCAACTCCTCCACCAACATCTGTATCCTAATGCGCGAACAGATTTAATTACGGAAAGAGCAGGCGAAGTTGGCGGCAAGTTGTCCAAAGTAGACGGGTGAATTCTTTGTAAATTAAAAAGCGATATAGACGAAGAATATGCATACCTACTGTTTCTCTACGACTATATTCTCTACAAATTATCACAACTATTACATTATTTTACAACAAAACCTATTAATTTGGGTTAATTTCAAAGACGTTCCCGTGGCCGTTTAGTTAATCTTGGAGTCACTCATACAGTAAAAAATATAATATTAAACGTTAAACTTGAGCCTATCAATGGTCATTAAGGTTTAGGCATAATCTACATGAATATTCCACTTCGGAAAGAACTATTAGCATAATTGAGTCTAGGGAAGCGATTTGCAATTATAATTTTCTTCCTATATTCAACAACGTAAACAAAATAAGCTACCCTAATTAAAGTATATTTTTTCTCCATTGCTACTAAGCGATTTTTCCCGTTTTTAAATTGATAGTATTGGAAATTGGTCTATATCGTACTGTCAACAGTTAATCTAATGAAAATTATCATTTTGTTAGACTTTATTCAAGTAAATGAACTCTCATGGGTGAGTCTATCTTGTACGAGGAATTATAAGAATAGAAACATGATCTAATAGAATTTTCATATTTAAAAATGTCTTTTCATGGAGCTAGAGTACCGAAATTGCTTGAACTTAGACATGTAGTTTCGGTAACAATTCATAAGTTGTTCGTACAATTCCGATAGACAGACTAACAATTCTTGAACAAAATGTAAACCGAATAGCACGCTTCAGAATTAAGTTCGTCTCCTAATCACCCCCGAATAGGCATCCATCTACTGTTAAAATGCCTACAATCCTCCAATAGAAAAATCGATATCTAAATCAATCTGAAACGACAGAAGCGACAGCGGATACGGTCGGGAAAATCGGCAGCCCGAGGGTCGGGAGGTTAAGTGGCAGAAAGCAGTCGTCGTATAGCTGGTATGGCATCGGATGGTGGTAGAAGGAAAAGGGCGGGTGACAAGGTCTCAGTCATCAGCCGCCGGCTGCGAAGCCGTATCGTTCCCGCCGTCCCCACACCCGTCCTTTTACCCTCTTATCAGCATTGCCGTTCGCTAGCTACGGCTTTGTGAACTGATGCGGCAATGGTAATACCGACGTTAACGGGCACTTAATTAAAAATAATGGACTAGCTGGAAATTTTGACGATTTTTCAAAAAAAATTTCCTGTACAATGCTGAACATTTTAATGTATGATACATATGTATAAACATATTTGTATATTATATACATATACATATTTATAATGTTGGAAAAGTCGCATAAGAGGTGCGTGATTTCTGGTTGCTAGTACAGCTCTATTTGGCAGCGAATTCCCTGTGGCGACGTGCCATGAATTTCAAACGGTTACCAGTCTCGATTAGATAATGAAAACCGGAGATGTATTTATACCAGGATCCAAACTTCCATTGAGGCTAACTGTCAAAATACAAACAACATACCATGAATGTCAATTTCCCATCAAACTTTAAAAATAAAGCCAATCGAAAACTTATTTGTCGTTGTTAAACGGTTCAAGTTAGCTACAGTAAAGTCCTTGAATTGTTGAGGCAGCGACTCTGTAGAACAGTGAATTTAACACGGGAACTGCAGTCGATGCGGCTCTTTTGATCTACCGACCAAGTAATGTAGAGAAAAATTAGAAGATTATGAGTTACCGTTTTATACTGGGCGTAATACAGTTTCTTTGTCTTGTTGTAAACGGAATTTTGTAATTAGATGGAGAATAGAATGTCGACTTTGTGACTGAAATTTAACATTTACGTATAGTATGTGTGTATGTCGGATGATTTGGCGTATCCCTGAGCGATTTGCACGGAAGTTGCAGGATTAAAAATTTAAAGATCTGAAGAAGGTATTCCTTGGGGACCTCAAGTCGGACAGACGTGCTCTACGGAAACGAAACGACTAGGTCGAGCCATGTCAAATGTATTCTGTAATATATCCGTCACCAGGTAAATCGTTTGCGCATTCATTGGAACGATTTGAAACAATGCTGCATATTCTCAACCATAAATATTTCTAAATTATACGAATTTATGTATTTATGTATGTAGGTGTATAGTATACCTACGTACCTACAAAGATGATAGATAATTAACATAGACTTCACCAAATGGGTAAATTGCTCCCGTACTGTTGACAGCAGAAATGAGCGATGTACTGATTGGTTTGGACCGCAACATAATCATCCTTGCTTTCTGTGCAATTATCGAAGTGCGGTTTAATTATCAATGGAGGGTATGAACGGCAAAGGACAATAAAAATATAACGTGTTTACTGAACGATATCTGATATGCTCGATTTCGAAATGCCAAGGACGCGATAAAAACGGTGAATTTTTCTCACCGGTGTCAACCAGTGAAATTTAAATCCAGCAATTTATATGCAGCATCTTTGAAGTTTTTTAAATGAAAAACCAATTTCCCGAAAATGACTAGTGGTATAACAATGGTCAAAGTATATTTGACTGTGGTATTAGAGTGGAAAATCTCGAGCGAATATTTATTGCGTCTGGATTAAAATTGAATCCGGTTCAGTCGGGCGTTTAGGCCGCCCTCGTTCGCAGAACTAGGCTGGGATCGACGCCCCATTTTATGAAACTTTAATCCTATACACAAACAAAATGCAATTTGTATTATATATTTTACAACAAATGCGACGATGATCGCGTACCGGACCCATAAATAACCAACCCTCTCTCACTAGTCAACATCGAGAAGACAAATATCGGGCAACAGGAGAAACAGTATAACGACAATATAGAAACGCCAGTATACCAGAACTGGTCATAAATCAAATTTCCAGTTTTTCCAATCCCTCTTCTCACAGTTAGTTGCCACCCACTCAACTTGTGAAACAGAACTGAGCACGTTCTCTTATGTCTGCAATCGAAAAACTCATCACGTACACACGCAAAGAGGCAGTAGTAGTAGTAGTGGTGGCGGCGGTGGTGTTGGTTGGTGTGATGGTGGTGCCTTCAAACCTTGGTAGAATAAGTCTAGAAAGGGCGTTCAGGGTCGAAGATGGCGGGCAAATGCCGTGTGTATTAGCCATGGGGAATGGAAAGAGACGAAGGTATACTTATGTACCTTCCGCACGATATTCCAACTGGCGGCGATAAGCGGTCCCGGATCACGTACTACGTCGTGGCGGTGGCGGCTGTGGTGGCATTCCAGGACCGGAATAGGCGAAGAAATCGATCCAAAACTTCAACTAGAATTTGAGCGTGAGATTTCACCTTATCTCAGTCTAAGGGCAACAATCGATAAACTACACGCAAAATAATAATTAGCCACCAAGGCGGTGGTGTCAGTGGCCACATGTCGCTAAACGACCAATAAAGATAATGATAATAAACCGCCCCTATATGGAGTATTGTCGCTCAATGACAACCACCTTCATCATAGTAGCACAGGTATGCCCTATTCCTTTTAATATTAAAATATAAAAAAACCTATCGCCTTTAAGTCTTTTGTCATCTATTCAACAAACCTTTAAGCCACCTGTTTAAAGACATACAACAAAGAAAAGGTATAGAGAAATAATGAAAGTAAGAAAGATAGAGTAACTGTATTAGTAGACAGGTAGACTTTTTTTGTTCGCAGGTTTCATTCTTGTTCACCTATTTACGTATGTCAGCTGATGTTGATTTTTTTTCAATGCGGTCCTGAACTGTCTCTAGGGACAGACGGCAGAGTTGTTGACTGGGCACCCACGTCCGCTTCAGTCATGCTTGTATATGTATGGATGCATATGTGTCTATGTATTGTATATGTATGTATGTGTGTCTGTGTGTCCATATCCGTATATCCGTTCGTCTATGTCGATGTATTGTGTGAGCTTGTGTCAGTGAATGTATGCTGTGAGCGTATCACGGGCAGGGCCGCTACTATGCGGTACCGTCGACCGGATCATCTCTCGCCTCGTTGGCCCAGCTCCATTTCGTAGTTTTAATGATTTATATCACAATAATGAATGTTAGCAGCGACGGCGATATGTATAGAATTACTCACTACCTATAATCATTCGATCAGAACTTGGAGATATTTGCACTGAAATCTGTTAATTAACAGCGCGTCGCGACGTCAACCGGATAGCATTGTGGTTAACCTGAAGGACGTCCTCTAATTTATACAATAAAACATTTGACAATTGTTCGTAGAATTAATCCTTATAATTATCTCTTAGATCATCTATAGTGTAAGGAAGCGTATACGGAAACATTTAACAATGGAAAAAAATCAGGGAAGTCATTTTTGAGTTAATTTAATGGAAAATCTGTGAGGTCTCGACGTACTGTGTGCAATATTCCAGGTCGATCCACTAATTACGTAATTGTGACGCCGTATGAATGCCGTCGGCGTCGCTGAAAACTCGCTGCTGAAACGACGATGTAAACGACCAGGGATTATTTCAGAAAACGGTCCACGGACCGAAGCAATTTGTTATCACCCCGCGACGCTCTTACGCCAACATCGCTACGCCTTCACAACGGAAACCCAAACTACACTCGCTAAACTGTCGTTAATTAACATATCCATTACGAAACTATATCTTAATTAAGTTTAAACGACACAACAACAACAACAACAACAACAATACTAACGTGAACAACAATGTACGTTAAAATATTATATAGTCACGTTTTTAGCAAATACTGATAATAGCAATTAGTAAAATAACTTCAATTTCTGAAAAAAACAAACGTTATCATCAAGAACAAAGGAACCGCTATGGAATGGTTGGCATCTCGATATCCTTTCAACAGATTACAGAACAACGCTAGAAAAAAATTCAGTTGCGGTCGTGACTTATTTCAGTGGTTGAAGATGATGACAATGTTTCAGTTTCCTGTTTCTCTACCCTTATTCCTTTGTCTGCTATTATTCGGATATCATCAATGACTTGATGAATTTTATTGAACACTATCAGTACTTCGTTATACTTGAGATTCTCAAATGCATAAAATATGAATGTAAATCATAAGTTGAATCGTTTAAAAGAAAACCAGAATTGCAGCAAAATCTGTTGTCGTTTCCAGTTTTTTTTTATTTTTTTATTGTCCTTCCTATTCGCCACATCCCGTTCGTATATGTATCGATGCCGTTCGGGATTTATGAGCGTTAGGAAGGATCGTAAAGCCGACATCCGTCGCCGCCCCCACGCCGTTCACAATCGTTATATCAATATGTATTGGCGATACTTTGACAGTATATACCACTTACAGCTTTAATTATAAAAAATTGGACTTACCTTAAATGGGGCGTTTGGAACGTAAAGCGGAGGATCCTTGGCGGAGCCGGACAACTTCTCATTGGCGGCCGGTATACCTTCATCTGCATCACAAACACTGTACCGCCCCACAATATGGTCTGCTGCTTTTGGTTCGTATCCTTGTGGCCGGCCAACATGGAATCCTTTAGCTTTCACCCAAAAACGAAATTTAGAATTATCAGCACTGACGATCTCCTCACCACGCAATGTACGTAGAATTCTTGCATATTTCTTCAATGTAATTGTTTTTGTTTTGGCTAAATCACCGTAAGTCTGAATGACCCATGGTTGGTAGATGGCCAGCATATCGTCTTTGTTATCAACAGCCAAACCTCCGCGTTGTCGTCTAATGCTGTTGTTGTTTTGTTCAGTATTACGATTGGGGGTGACACTATTTCGAACATTTGTTGATTTTTTCTTTGGCTGTTTCTTGGAACGTGTTGGTGGTTCAATTTGAGCATTATTTGTGTCTTCTGTTTGTAATTTTCGACGTAAACCACGTTCAGACACCATAGCTGTTGCCATGATCTCTGATATAAATTAAGATGAATCAATGGTAATTTTTCACACTTTATCCAATCAGTTTTAAGAGAAAATTTTTAATATAAAATGTCTTTTTGTAAATAAAAAAATAGCGATAAAACCGCAATATTTTTTTTGTTAATTTTTATTATCAATTATTGTAGAAATAAATGTTTTTTATTTTGTTAAAAGTTTATGTTGACGCGATATGTTTACGCGCATCTATATATTGTATCGTCGTGCGCACTCTTAACTTTTGATGGTTTTGGGACAACGGGCTATCCCGTACTGGCGCGTCGCCTCTGTATGAAACGCCGCCACACTTGCGGGACCCTCCGCCGGCACATCCCCACCACTATTGCCGCCACACACACCGGCCCGTGCGGGGATCGCAGTAGGCGCCGCTAAGCGGTGCGGTATCTCGCGCTGTCAATGTGTAATAAATGGCCATTCCCTCGACCGTATTCGAAACGTTCCTGTTCATTTCATGTAACTTTGGTATCTGTTTTTTTTTTTTTTGATAAATTTTGTTCAGCTAATTTTCTAATGTTAGGGGTACCGTCTGATTTCAAAAAAAAAACTTTCTACAATTGAATCAGACAGAGCAGAATGTACCAAAAAAATGTTTAACAGAAAATATCGATCTAGCAACGAATCATTTGAAATTTGTTCATTAAGTTTTGTTTGTCAGCAGATGATGAAGGAGACCGAAATTAATTAAGCTATAGTAAGAATATATAAACAACCTGGATAGGTTGAGTAAGCTTCATCATGGGCGTCTCTCGTGTAGTAAAAAAAAGACCATTAATAAACTGTTGCCATATTCAACAAAATAAGTTTGGCAATATTGACAAAGAATCCTATTGTAGCTTAATTCGAAATACCGAATCAAACAAGACAGGACAATTTGCAATAAGAGTATTTTTTAACTACAGTCCAAAATTAATCCTAACAAGTACCTAATCTTATTATTTTCTTGCAGATTTACAACATTTCCACTTAAAGTTTTAAAATTTTAGTCAAAGAATTATTTTAATTAATGCTAAAGTGTTTCTGATTAATTTTTATATGCGAATTTGCACAATAACTGTTCATTTTTAAGTACAAACTATGGAGCTTTATATATCTAGATGTTGGAATGGTTTTGATTTTTCCATAATAGTCTTCCTCTGACTGAAATAAATGAATAACAGAAAATCATCCATTACCAGTTAAAATAGTTCTGATTATCCGTTATTTTGTATTAAACTCTGATTAGTAAAAAGCAGCGGATCATCGTCCGTCTGTTAGGATCTTTTTCCTTTGGTTCACTGTCGCCATCAGTGCAGCTATCGTTGTTGCCGTCGTCATCGTCGTCGTCGTCGTCGTCTTGGCTGTTATCCTATTTAGTTCGTCCGTTGTGTGTATGTTCATACATACATATATACGAACGAAAGGCACTTAATTACATCCTGCGGTGATGGCAGGCAACTGGGCCGCCGTCATCGTCGCAAACATGGAGTGGAGAGTGTTGGAAGGCCAATGACAGCGGCGACCATCTGCTCAGTGGGACATCAAGCGGTATCTGTGTTAGTGAATATATATTTTTTTAGTATATTTCTACTGTGTATGTATATGTGTGTGTGTCGATTGAGGATAATTAGTTTGAACAGAGTCCAGAAGACGATAATCGACTAGCTAGTGTTAGCTGTAAATCGGACAATCAGCATTGATGACGACGATAGTTCGACACCCGCTAAAAACGCCATATGGTGACGGCAACAGTCCAACATACTGCAGTCCGTCCCATAAAAACATCCAAACCGAACTTGTTGGATATTATTTTTAATCGAAAAAGATTACGTTAGAAAAATACCAAATTTAAAAATAAATTACCAAAAGTTATATTGCCGTCTGTCTTCTTATAAATATCCATATTTAAATCTATACATATCTTATATCTATATATGTATACATATTCATATTTTTGAGTTACTGGTTTTTATTTTTTGTTGAACCGGTATGCAGACGAAACGGGAGATTCCGCCCCAACAGATCACCTTTTTCTAAACGGTCGACCGACCAACGATCTAGGAAATTTTTCAGATAAGCAACTGTGATTTGCATGAAATGATGACAACTGTATGGTATTCTATCAAATAAAATTCAAACATTAAACGAAACATTTCTGCTGAAGAAGCAAATTGAAAATATAATCAGCCGGCTGGCAGGAAACTAATTGGAAAAAATATATACGAAATACAATCGAAATATTTAAGCAATATTTGTAATTAGTACACAGACATGAAACTCTATTTATAAGGAAAATCTCTCTGTAATGAAAATTCAGTTATCAATTCTCTGTATGTGTTTAAGTAGAACCGATTTTGGATGTTTACGTTTGAAATTCCCCTTGCAGGTAAAAGAGTACATTCTTAATTTGTGCATTATTTACAGCAAAACACCGATCCAGATGGGCTTTTTATTATTTGTATTTGTTTTCATGAAGAACAGAAACATATCTCGTGCACATAGATCGTCTCCTTAGTTGTCGGTCAGTTTCGCATCATAACGGATGACAAACAATGGCTTCATCCGGTCCTTAGGACTCTATTTTAGATCCCATCCACCTACGATTATGACCATGATTTCACGATATCCCTTTTCTTTTTACTGGACTATTCTCAACAATATAGCTGGTAAATGGTTTCTAACGATTTTTTGGTTAACCTCCGGTCGAATAACGTAGTCCGTTCAACAGCCACCACAACAACAACAACAACAACATTACCATCAGTATCGTATTCGGTGTTTTGTCGAGTAACTCGGCGGCGCACAGTCCATAATCAATGACCGTTACTGCGGCGAGATTAATTCACCGGAACTGGTCCAGCAGCATCCCGCATCCCGTATAGTGCGTCACACCCGGCTGTCGGATGCAAGAAGGAGGAGATAAATCCAATGAACAAGCCGGGCCCGGTCGACAGTTTTCAGTTTAACATTATTGTCGTTAGGACTGGTCCAGTGAGTGGACAATAGAACAACGGGCTGGGTTAGGATCAGAAGCACCCTTCGATGACCTTAATCGGGTTTTTTTTTCTCTTTTCTAATGTAGACACAATTTCTCGAAATTTTTCAAACTGCTTATACCCCTTCTAAATTTTAACTGCATTAAACCGTTCAGAATAGTCTTATTTGTTCGATTCTTTCACTACAATGCTGGTGTAAACTCAACAATTTCTAGCTTGTTAACGGCGATTTTCGACCCGCTGTTCAGATATTGCGTTGTTTTTATTGTTCTTGTCGTCGCCGGAGTTGGTGTTATTGCGGTTTTCATCTTCTTTATGATCAGTGTTGCTGCACTAATTATCGATATGGTGTTCTTACTTTTACTATTCAACTAACCATCTGCCAAACATCACTATCCTACATAACAGAGTTCTCTGTTCGTTCCTATTCCATGCCTCTGACATCGTTGCATTTTCATTTTATTCCTGCTGGCATATAGCTGTATACACTCACACAGTACACAGTGCCAAGCCGCCCCCAGGCCGCGCTTTGTCCGCCCGTCCGTTGTTAATGGCCCGATGCGGCGATGATGATCGCGATAGATAGCGGCTGCGGTAGGGGAATGAACGTAGACAGGACCGGGCCTAGGTGGAGGCTATTTGCCATGAGTTTCAATACGGTATAGCCATAAATATTTGCAAATAATAATAATAAAACATTGTTTATCCAATTGTTGTGATGATAAAAAGTTTTTCAATTAAAATTGAACCACACAAGCTTTTCTAATTGAGTGCCACAGTTGAAAGGGAAGTGACTGTGAGCTTTAGGAATTGTGAAACATTTTTGGTACTACCAGGAAACCTACCAATGCTGACATTATGGAAGATTTTCAGGGAAAGAGAAATTCCACAAAAAATCTAATACGGTCCTGTAAGCCCTAGAGAGCAGTACAAAGGCAAAAAGAGAGACGAATAAAAATGGAGAAGAAAAAACCGTATAAGCAGTAGAATGAAAGGAGACGAAGAACGATTCGTCGAGACAGCCGCTAACGGAGGCGGCAGTGGAGGCCGTGAGATCGCAGATCCGTTGAATATTCCACTAATTAGGTTGACTTTATATGCAAGATGGCCCGCACTGATTTAATCCGAATCAGTGGCGTACTCTTCCTAATTTTTAAATATTTCCAACACCTTCGGCAAAGTTAAATTAATTTAGGTAAACGAATTTTAAAAATAAATGTTGTGCATGGCATTAATTTGATAGGTTTTTTGTGTGCAAATGTGGAGCATTTATGTGTATGTATGCAACTGAAAGTTGTAGAATTCCGAAAAATAGCAACACTTGAAATCGATATTTGAATTTGATACGCATACGTATCAATTTTATTCGGACTAATTAGAATTTTAAACAATACCGAATCTGAGTTTGTTGTCTAAATTTCACGACTGCATCAAAAACATTTACAAAACTTCCAAAATATTGATCCTAGATTTTTTCTTTTGTCTCCCCGTTATTTATGGGTAATTTATTGAAAAATCTTTATCTAATTGGGAGCAGTGTGACTCTAATAATTTCAAGTCCAGTAAAAAATGGACATTATTTATATACATGTACATCCATATGTGTTCTGTATATTTTGATAAATAGTTTGATGGCCGTGCGTCATAATCCTGATGCATTTAGGGCAAACTGGACGACCGTTATCCTGTTTGCAGCAATATTATAAATCCGCCAACAAACATCATTCGATTAATTAAAAGCTAAATGGTTGAATACACGTGTATATGTAGAGGGAAACATTTTTTTCCTACAAAAATTTCTACAAAAACTTAATAACTCCTAATCTATTATCACTAACATTTCCATCTATATCGATTTATTTGAAAATAAATTAGATTCGATTTTTTTCGTTGATTTGTTTTACTAGATTGTGTCTTCTCTAATCGCTACTTGAGACTCGTTGAAATCCATGAAAATCTTCGTTTCGACTACATTTTTCTCTGCCATCTCAACCGTTCTAATTAGCGAGATTTCCGCTCCCTGGGAAAGTTCTGTTCTGGCTCAAAAACTGTGAAGGTTGTGTAAAAGATGGCAATTTTCCCTGTTTTAGACTTTTTTCGTAAAGAAAATCAATAAAATTTCCACCTTGTTACAAAATATTGTTTTACGATTAAATATTTGCCTTTACAGAATCTACGACAATACAAATTCTGTTTCAACTGTATAGATTTTCCATCACCAACCCAACCAGTCGTTGGTAAAAATCGCTGTTTCACACTTCTTTTGAAACAGTTCCAATTTGAACGTATAAAATTCAGTTGATAGGTCAAAGGTTGCACTACATTATTCCTGTTGGGTATATATATATATATATATATGTGCATCTAGGCGTCCCGACGTCTCTCGATAACTGTCAATGCTACTGTCATCATCGCGCCACTATTATCGTCCTCGTCGTCGCCGCCGCCGCCGCCACCCACCGTCGTCATCTCGTTTATTTCATGTTGAAAGACGACGAACGTATAACTGTTTAATCCAACAGGTTTATGTTTATGGATTTTTGGAGCCGCATCGTTTAGTCCTAGAACGTGATGTAAACTTGTTTCCAACGAAAAATAATAATAATAACCGTATATCACGCCAGGCAAAAATGGAGAACGATAATACTAGAAGAAAATAAATGGAAAACTGTGACAGAAAGGACTATAAAAGACAACTTATACCGACTATGTGGATCAAAAAGTGTGTGGCAAAAAAATAAATTATTATTATTTCCTAAATGTTTATCTCAAAGCATAGGCAGTTTTGAATTTTTTCTTATTAAAAAATTTGTTTAAAATCATCTTGTCCAATTGACTAAAATCACGTCTAGTCTAACCGAAGAGATTCGTATGGGAATCAATCCGGCTCCAGAGCAAGATCAAACGTCTATAAGGACCATTTTCGTGCATCGCAAGCAGGTTGTGATCTAACGTTAACAACTGGGATGCTGGAGTTAGATGCCGGTCCCAGATGGAAAGGGTTGATAGGTCAGGGGTCGTTACTGGACCACCGAAACTTCGATGCGAAACGAACAGACATCTCACCCCTAAACTTACCGATAACTGGACACACACACAGACACATACACACACATACAAATCCAGAACAAGACTTTTTTCCTTCAAATATTTTATTTTTTTTACATCTGAACAATTTTAGACCAGTTTTTTTTTTACAGTTACATCTCTATTTAATTGTATCAATACTCTTAAATTTAGCAATTTGACTGCCGATATGTTGCAAAATTTCCATTGCTCCACCACCATTCTGATTATCAATTTTAACAATTTTCGCACATTCTTTGATGAAAAACTCCAACTTATCAACGTTATTGTTATCACCATCACCAGTACCACCTTTACTACTGACATCGTCACCACCACCACCAGCGCCGCCGCCACCATATCCATCATTGTCGACCTTCGTTGCTACAAACTTGTTAGTGAATTGAGCCAACTTGGAGAAAACTGAACTAAAAGCTTCATCCAAATCGAACAGTTCAAGGGGTGGGGGTGGTAATTCCCGGAACGAAGGCGGAAATACCTGCAGGCAGACAGGCAACGGCAAAGTTAATCCTGGAACGACAGTTTGCCATTCCCTTGACGAAATTCCAACGAACTCTACAGCGTACTTATATACAAAATATTATATACATGCATATGTACATATACGTATGTATGATAAGCTGTCTTGTCACAGACTGTATATGGCTGTGTGTGATTCAACAAACTTTTATTCAATTAATTAGTTTGTAAAAATAAAATAAAATGAAGTAAAATAAGCGAATGAGCAGCACGGTAAATAAACGAGGTAAATTTTGTATTTGTATTGTGCGATTACGGACGGATTACAGATTGTTTTTTATTCAACACAATTATTAAATACAGATCGATGTATAAATATCTGGGCTTTAAATAGTAAATATTGCACTTTTTATTCGTCTATTCATATGCATTTGCATGCCCATATAAATGCATATTTTTTCGTAAAGGGTAATTCACACATAGGGGACTGTGCGGCGGTTGTGTCGGATTAGATAACCTCTTTTTTGGATTGCACGACTTAGCATGAAGTTTTTAAGGGCGTCACCTTGCGGCGGCACTTGCGCCAGATGCTATGCGATCAAATGGAGGGCTTCACACGCACCTCGTCTCCGTTGCCAGCGAGAGATTTGTGGAACTGAGAAAATCAAAGTGATCGCCGGTGACGGCAATGGCAGTGTGTATAGAAACGGCCTAACTGTAGGGAGGAGCATGAGTCAAAGCTCCCCGAAAGCGAACAAATAACTCCTGACGGCTTCCAAGCAGTCCCATGATGATTCACACATATGGAGAAAGACTGTGTGGCGGCAATGTCGCCAGGGCCGAATTGGCATCGGGGAAGAATTTATAAAAAAAGAAGACATTTCTTCAGTTGATGACAAAAAAAACACCTTGAAAGATTATCGGTAGCACCGGCTCTGCATGTCGTGTTCGTTAGACATTACTCTGAAACCGACGCAACCACGGAATAGCTCCCGCCTTATTGCTTATGTGTGAATTACTCTTAACAAATAACTACTAAAATGGTCCTTTTTGGAACACTATAAGGTTTCACGATCGGTGTAATTTAAGCAATTATATGGAACTTGATTTTCAATCAAAAATTTTGGGCAAAATATTGGCAAATAAATAATTTTCGGATATTTACGTACAGCAGCCTGTAATGGTGGTAAAGGTGCTTCAAATTTCGGCGTAATAATCCTGAGTGGTTGATGGGGTACACCCAGGTCATCATACAATTTCAGTGCCTCTGGTACTAAAAAAAAAACACACATACACAAAAAATTATCGCATAAAATTCCATCCATTTGTTCGAATTCACCTAAATGTGTATTTATTGAAAATGGTTTGTGTTCAAACAATTGTGTATAATCAATAGACACTGTATGACTGATAGCATCACTTAAACATAATTTGGGCCGTTCAGCTAATTCACTCGTTTCAGGTACAATATGATGATCAGTAATCTGTTAAATTATAGGAATTATTTAAAAATAATAATAATAATAATAAATTAAATTATCTACATCAACATCATCATGATCGGATGGTATTAAACGGATCGTTGTTGAATTAGTTAAAAATTCAAAAACAGCTTCACGCAATTTGTCGTTATTTTCTTGATCAATGTATTTGTCAGCGAATAAATGGCCGGAACCAATTGCCACCAAACGCCCACCTGTAGACGAATTAATTTCATTTTAGTTTTCTTTTTTATTAAATTTCCTCATGTTTTTCAATTAAAATATCTTTCAACATACTGGTATACCGGTATACCGGCTAAATCACTGACTTGCCTGTATTTTGATCGTAAAACAGAGCACCTAGTGGCCGGTCAACTGGAAACGAGGCTGAACCACTTGTAAAACCAACAACACTCGGTCGACTCACATTCATTGTACAGCCGAATGGATAGACGATATTTAAATTGATTTTGTCTTTATTTAAAATCGAATTTATTGAACTATCGCCAATATAGCATTCTTTCGGATGGAAATATTTGTAGTAATGAGTGCGAATTAAACAATCTACGATTAGAAGAGTTCAACAATTAATTTTCTAAATATTTTACTATTTAGCAGTGGCGGATCTAGGAATTTGGGGGCCCTGGAACTTATGTTCCTTAAGGAGCATTTTGAAGCTTATGCTTTGTAAGGGGCCACTCAATAACTCTTGCAAAGAATTCTGCTCCCCAGTGGCGTAACTTCAAATTTGAGGCCCGGAGGCAGAGTTTTTTAATAGGCCCCTTTCCTATACAGGGTGTAATTAAAATCGTTTACAATATTCAAACCTCATCATCCCTATTGAGAATAGAGGACGATAAGGGCCATTTTGAGGGGTCAAAGAAAAAAAAACCAAAACGATTGTTTGATGATCCACTTCTTAAGTCAAGTGGGGCCCTTACATGCAGGGGCCCGGCGGCAAGTGTCTCCGTGCCTCACGGTAGTTACGCCACTGCTGCTCCTCTTGTTTTTGCTCATTATTTCTAAATTCTACTTTATTATAACTAGGCACCGGGGGCACCTGAAGCTTAAACTTCATAAGCTTCATTATAGATCCGCCTCTGTTTACTGGTTAGGCGCAAAAAATCTACCCATATTCGGAATGATTCCAAAATCCTCCAGCAGTATATTGATATTACTGGTGTCGTCTGCACTACTTTCTGATAACAGAACTAAAATACGTCCACCGTCATTAAGGAAACTCTTCATTGTATTCAATTCATTCTCGTCGAATGGTGTTTGTGAACCCGGTAGTATCAATAAATTACAATTCTGCAGTAGTTGTGAATTGATCTCATCTTTATTTCTATATAGAAAATATCAATTTACAAAAAAAAAAAACAAAACACATATTATTGATTAACTTACATTATAACTCTCCAATAAATCTTCAGTTTTCTTTGAAAGATCTTATAGTTATCGGTCAATTTAAACAATTCCCGTTTCGAATTATTGAAAATTATCGTATTTTTATTATCGGTCACATTATCCTGTAAAATAAACCACGAATTTTATCAAAATTTCAACGCAAATTCACCACAAAATACCTCAACCGGTGCCATTTTTACGTTCTGTTTACAACAACAGTTACTAAGCAACAACAAATTTGTAATACAAAGTCTCTATTTTTACTAATTATTATAGAATTTATTAATAAAAGAAACAACAAATTTTTTAGTATCAAAAATATACAAATAATAAAACATAAAACGGGTAAAATTCTATGTTAGTAAATGCTGATCGAAATGTAACTCTTGACGCAATGTGCCATCAAATACGGCTTCAGGTGCCACAACCAGAACACTCGGATTCTGTTTGATAATTCGATTGTATTTGCTTTGATTTTCAGGACTGGCAACAATGATGAAATTTGAATTGTAATTTTTCGGTGAATTTTTCGACACACATTTGCCGCCACATGATTCAATAGCCCCTTATAATAAAACAATAATAATAATAAAAATACAATTATCCGTGTGTATTATCGACGTTTTACCTTTTAAAACATCAGCTGCTTGATTGACAAACAATTGGAATGTATATTCTGCCATTAGTTTATTTCTAGTACTTCGTTCTAATGATTCTTTCAATGAAAAATTCCATTTCTTCTCAGCTTCATCGTCTTTTAAAATATAATCCCAAGGATCTATAATTTGAACAAAATTCTATTAATCAAGTTATTTAATTTAAGTTTCAAAATGTACCAAGAAAATGGAAGGATTTTTTCGAATCCAATAACCATTGTGGTGAACAGATCGGTTTTCCTTGTCCAACTGCTGATAATAATTTACTGGATCTTTTCACATGTTCCGTTACCAGCACGGTACAAGCATCAACACTATCAACGACCATACCACCTATAATTTTACAATCATTTGATAAAATATTCAGTTGGATTCAAACGCAACTCTACAATCTTTATCTTTAAGGAGTTGCTTGACAGTTAAAATCAATTCCAACGAAATCCACATCTTCATCTTTTCCCCACATTTACAGCTGACAAACTCGCAAAATAATAGATAATTTCATATAGTAAAGGATATGGATATAAACTTGCGATAGGAACAAGGACAGATATATAATTAAAATGTCCCGCTAAGCTTGCTGGGCGAAGCAAGCAAATCCTTAAAGAGTGAGGACGCTTGAATGGGGCTTGTTCACCCCCACTCAAATGGTGGGAATTGCGTCATTGCTTCCACCATTTGGGTATGGGGAAAATTATCGTTTTGAACATTCGGCGCTTATATTTCTAACGTCTAGAGCAGGGGTAGTCAACCTTTTTATCCCTACCACCCACTTTTGCACATCTATTAGTAGTAAAATTTTCTGACCGCCCACCGGTTACTTACCAAATACTTTATG